>MVGT01000178.1:80491-116984 GCA_002174775.1 Macleaya cordata
TGCGTTAAACCGAAGAAAACATAAGAGAATGGCCCAAGAACCCAAGAAAAGGGCCTGAATCGATCCGGTTCATTTCCTGGTTCAGTTCGGTTCGTAGAATCGATTATACCAGTTTAAAAACGCAGCGGAAAACTTAGGGTAAAAATTTAAACTGATTCCTAATAGTCCGTCCAGCCGTTAATGAGATCTTTTAGAAAAGGATAGAAATCATACATTTGGAGCGTGTACTGTATCCCCAAAACTTGCTTTTAGATTAAGATGATCCCACGAACAAATCTACTGGAAGGGATCGTCAAGTTGTACGCCGGTTGACGAGAAAACTTTTCACAACTTGAATCGAAAACTCAAAAACTCTGCTGGAGTATTTTGGATATATCTTTCTGCTCGATAATCCGTTTCGCCTAGATGATATGCTTTTCATTAACCTACAACTTTCTCAGAAATAGCTGACCTTCAATTCTTCTCCAAAATGCCTAAAAAATCGACGTTTTGTTTCTGCGGGATTTTCTTACAAATTTTGAAGACCCAAAACCTAGGGTTTTCTTTTTCTCTCAACTTCAAGTAATTAGAACACACACCAAAAGGGTAGGAGAGAGGTTGACGTTTTTCACGTGTGTGGGTAGAGTGGGACGCCCCTCTCTATTATAAATAGAGAGGTCCCCAATCCCTTTAAGATGCTAAGTCTAACTAGGTCTTGTTGCACCCCACACTTTTGGCTTTTAAATATTTAAAATTCTTAACTTAGTGTCTCATAAAAAATAGATTTATTAAATATTTTAATTACAAATAACTCAACAAAATATTTGTAACTGAACTCCCGTTAAAGTGTGGATATTATAAAATAACCTTTCCACTGTTATTACCACAATTAAGTCCCTCTACTATTTTTCGACGTTCGTAAATGTCCTTGGCTTAGTATTTATTTACTTGTCAGTGCCTAGGGTAAATTTACATATTTTAAACCTGACCATTACCTATGCATAAACTTCTATGATCTAATAAATTTTTCAAATAATTTGGGAGACTACAGGCTAGTCTAGATCAATGGATCCTGCAACGTGATTCAGATGAATGTCATTTCATGTCGATTCCTTATTGAATTAACTTATTCGTACTGTGGAATGACCATTCATCTTACTCAGAATATTGGTCACTGCTCCCATGTAAGTTATATGCTAATTCTTAGAATTAAGAACCAATTATAATAAAAGTATTTATTATGATTATTTATTATTAACTGACATTAAATAATAATAATAATCATCCTTTAACCTGTTCAATATAATTTAATTACATCAACATAATGTACTAGGAGTTAACACTCATGTGATGGAAATACATCACATTACATGATATAATCATCCAATATGTTATAATCTTAAAATACATTAATTTAATGAATTAAATCTCTCATTGTATGAACCAACTTCATACAATTAATTCATTTGTTATATTATACTCACAATGCATGTTAAAACTGAATTAATAAACTTTTATTAAACTCAAAGTCGTAAACTTTGTTTTTAGGGCATAACCCCAACAATCTCCCACTTGCACTACAAATAATGGAAACTTTCCCTTAACCCCATTTCATGAATATGTGAATCAAAAGCCTTCTGTGGAAGTGCTTTGGTAAAGGGATCTGCTATGTTCTCCGCAGATGATATCTTAGTGACATTGATGTCACTCTCACTAGCATAATGTCTGACGACATTGTATTTTCTCTTGATATGCTTGTTGGACTTGTGGTTCCTTGGTTCTTTACAGTTTGCTACAGCACCACTATTGTCACAGTAGATAACAATAGGTGGTATAGCCTTGGGTACAACTGTAAGTTCAACCACGAATTTCTTTTGCCATACTGCTTCCTTTGCTGCTTCACTAGCTGCTACGTACTTAGCTTCTATGGTGGAATCAACAACACATTTTTATTTGATGCTCCTCCATACTACAACACCACCTCCTAGAGTGAATGCATATCCCGATGTAGATTTACGTTCGTTAGTGTCTGCCTCAAAGTCTGAATTAGTATAACCGATTGGTACTAGGTCATCTCCACCGTATACAAACACATACTCTTTGGTTCTCCAAAGATTCTGCAAAATGTGCTTAACCGTTATCCAATGTTGATTGCCTGGGTTGGATTAATACTTGCTAACCTACCACAAAACAAACATCTGGTATGGTGCATAACATTGCATACATGAGACTACCCACAGCTGACGCATATGGCACCTTCTCCATCCCTTTCACATCATCATGTGTCTTAGGACACTGATCTTTTGAAAGGTGAATTCCATGTTTGAAAGGTAGTAGCCCTTTCTTGGAATTCTGCATGTAGAACCTTTCCAGTATTTTGTCTATGTAGGTTACTTGAGATAACCCTATCAACCTAGACCATTCTGATGATACCCAAAGGTCTAAGGAGAATCATTAAAAACTAACATTCAATTGTTGATAAACAGAGAAGTTATACAAGAAAAGAGAAAAAAGTAATTTAAAAACTCAAACTTTCTGTGAAGAGAAATGAATCATTTACTGCTTTGTCGGTTTTGAACTTTGCTTGAGTTAGCAAAGCAAAACCCTAGCTCCAAATCCACAAATGCAATATGTTAGGTAGAAGGATTTGGAGTCCTCTTCTAATACCCCAAAGAACAATTTCCGAACCCAAAGGACAAGATCTCGACTTTGTGAATGTTGCTCACAATCATCTTAATGGGTGTTTTAATCTTCTTAGAAATCAATGACAATCCTTATAAATTTATGAAAAAAAATCTGGCAAACTCTGTCATACTCCAAAATATGAATCTATCAAAATATCTAGATTTTTTCAAGAACATTATAAATCTGATGGATTCTGCAAAGATCCAAAGAATCTATTACTAAAAGAATGTATTAAAATCTTTAAAACTCTTAACTCAATACACCCCCTAAGTTCTTACACAATTTGTTATTAAAACTCTTAATTCAATACACCCCCTAAATTCTCATACACTCTAAACACACACACACATCAAAATGTCACTAGTCAGGGTAGGGTTTGAAAAATTAACCCATTTAATAAACGAGTCAGGATTAGAGTTTACCAATCTTGACCACCCAACCCACCTAGGTCGACCCTAATCCGTTACGGAACCACTTAAACTTACATTGGTATCTGTCTATCGTCTATAATATACTAATCTTCTAGAATATACCAATGTGCTAAGCATTGGTAAATTTAGATGTCAAAATACTGATTGTAACCAAAAAATTATAGACTTCAACAATAACTATATCTATCTATATCTATTTCTATACTATTATAATACAAATACTTGAGTTGACCCTTTTCGATGAAACTTCCAAAACTACAATTTGTATTGATTTTTCTATAAGTAAATTGGATGACAAAGATTGTAAATTCTATATTCAATAAACGGCATACTTGGTATTTATTAAGCACTAGGCATTAAATAGTTTCACTAACCTTTAATTAGATACCTCCACTCTAACATTAAATATCGTTAATTGAAGTACTTCAATTCCTCTTTTTTCACATCAGTAAAAAAACATGTTATTATTATTATTGTTACACTTTGCTTACACATGTCAATATATCATTAACATTTTCCCAAACGTCGATGAAATCTCATTACTTTCGCGAAAGCAATGGAGTTGTGATATTAAAGCTTAGAGGGCAGCTAATGAGGTTTTAAAAGAGGAATGGGAGGTTCAGCCTCTATAACAAACGCATCGTCCCGCCCCATCCGATGACAAGTACCTCTTAATGTTTGTAAAGGTGAGTTAAATGTGCAGATTCAGTTCCTCTATTGAACAAATTTTAATTAACTTTTGGAGTTTCTTAAATGTAAAAAAATTGAGAGCCTTTGTAAATATATCTGCAAGTTGGTATTCACTTCTGCAATGGAGAAGATTAATTGTTCCATCTTTACTAAATCACGTAAGAAATGGTTCCACACATCAATGTGTTTACTGCCCCCATGATAAACTGAATTCTTAAGGAGATTGAATGTTGAATTGTTATCACAAAATATAGTAGTACTGCTATCTTGATTTAAATGAACTTTAGTGTGTAATCTTCTCAACCACACAACCTGAAAAGCACATGATGCTACGACACTGTATTCCGCTTCAGTGGTGGATAGTGAAACAACATGTTGTTTCTTTGATAATTAACCATGCGATCACACCTTATCCCAACATAGAAATATATCCCAAGGTTCTTTCCTTGATATCGGGATCTCTACTATAATCATTATCTGAAAAACCGATCAAAGTAGATTCAATATACCCTTTTGATATAAAATCCCAAAATCAATAGTACCATGCAAGTAACGGAGGATCCTTTTAATGGCATTAAGATGCATTTCCGCCTGATTTTTCATATATCAATTGATAAGAATGACATCATAATTATAACAAAGATTTGTGTAGAAAAATAATGCAAGGATTTATGTATCACTCAACACATAGTCAATCTAATTAATAAATCATAACTCAACTCATCAATTGATTATAACTTGACTCTAGAACTTGGAAACCTAATTTTTAATTTTCAACTCTCCAAGTATTGTGTTGATTTCTCTATCTATTGTTTTAATGTAAAACAACCAATATATATAAGATTTAGTCGAGCTAGACTCTTATTGAAAGTTTGAATCACTTTCAAAGTCGGTTTAGCAAGTCCCAAAATGCAAAAACCATAAAATAGCAAGTATTTTGTAAAAACCCCAGAAGAGCGATTTTGAAACCGAAAAGGTTGGTTTCAAAACCAGCAGAGAAAATCTTATTAGTTTTGAAATTAAACTTTTCTGATTTCGAAAGCCATGCTCTCGGGTAAAATTGGAACTAACCTGAGCGGGTTGATTTTGAAACTCGCCTTGGTGGTTTCAAAACCAGTCCTCAAGGTCTGATTTCGAAACCAATCAACCTTGAATGATTTATAAACTCCTTTTTGGTTTGAAATCATTAACTAACCTATGTCTATTAGTTCTAAATTAGTCTAACCCTACGCCAGAAATGGTATTTTTTGACAGATGAAAACTGTCAAAAATCGTTGTTTTCGACAGTTTTCATCCATCGAGAGGTCTGTCAAAAAACGTGTAGTCAAAAATAAAAATGACTATTTTGGACTATTAATAAACTATTTTTCGAAACGACTATTTTCGTCCGCCAAAACGTGAACAACATATTATACTAGTTGAAAATCTCATAAGTTTCCCATCCACTATTTTCTTGTCTTCGACAGCTACAATCTGTCATTTTTGAAATAACAATAATTAATCGTTTTTTTTTGTGCATTTTTTAATTAATTGGGTCCGTACTAAAGTATCTGTCACAAAATTATCACAAAAAATTGCTACTTCATTAATCAATAAAAATTTACATTCGATTGTGTATTTTACATGAAGAATATAAAAAAAATTACAAAACTTACAAAAGTTATAAAATTTATAGAAAACACTAATAATAAATACAACTTTTTCAAAATTTACATCTCTTGCTCTCGACCTTGCTATTATCTTCTTCTACAACACTAGTTTTGGACTCTTGGAATTTTTTGAAATCTGACTTTTTGTCTTTCTTCCATATTATCTAATTTGGGCTGTGATATTAAAGTCGAAACCTGAGACAAAAAAAAAGAAGAAGCAAATAAGCATCAAAATCTAACTAAAGAGATACAAGGATAGGCATAAATATATTAAAAGCTAAATCAATATCATAACATTAACAACACCTTTTTATTTGAACTTGATACTACAAAATAGCAATATGTTGAATGGCAAGATTACAAAAATAAATGCCTAGGAACTAACCAATTGACACCCATTAGGACTGGGTTTTACATAATTTACCTCTTATAAAACTACAGTGAACTAGTTTTGAGAAAGAATTGGAAGAAATGGTCTAATCCTATTGATTCTTGAAGCTATAAATAGGGAACCCAATACATATATAAACATATTGAATCCATCAATGGGCATGAGCTCAACATTAACAGAATTATCGCCTATTGAAGTTTACTAATTCAAGTACCAGCTTACCTCTGCCTTATAACTAACTTTTATCACTTGGTGGTATCTTTAGTCCTGCTTCCAATCTTGAGAACTAAAATGAAACAAATAAAAAGAAAGAAATCATTTTGCGTGAAAAATAATGTTGAGCAATCAATATACCATATGCTCATAATATATATAGATATGAACCTCAATGAGAAAGCTAATTAGAAGAGGCATTTAGTTGCAAAATCTAAGTTCTTAAATGGTAAGGGGAAGGCTATTGAAGTATGTTGAAGTACTAAGCAAAAATTTAAACACAAACCACAATAGACAACTCAAATAATAAAAGGTAAAAGATAGTAACAGTATGATGTCTCCTATTTAGTACCTTCAACTATTATCACGAACTTAAAAGAGTTAATCCTCACTTTGCATCATATGCAGCTTTGATCGCCTAAACCAAAAACAAAACAAAAAAATCAAGTAAGATACAAAATGAGTTAATAATTAAGCTAACAAAAAATTCCTAATAAAGTACGTTTGTTACACACTCCTACAACACTAAGAAAAAACTGCCGAAAAATGCCAACTTCTTGTAGTTCTATTAAAGCTTTGTCATTTGTCCAAATGGGTCAAATATAACTATATGAAGCCATAAAGTGGGCGATCTTTCATGATCTGATGCAGGGTTAATCAAGACATACTATCAGATGCAGGGTTTAATATCTAATTAATCAAACTTGATTACTCACGATATAAGTAGCATTGAAACTCATGCTTCTCTAAAGTGCTTTTCCTCTGCCCAATCCAACTTGAGATTCCCTACATAATAGAAGATTTCAGCATTGCCTAACCATGCAACCAGCAATTATAGAGTGCTTATATAAATTCAAAAACTTGAAATTCCCTACATAATAAAAGATTCACAGAGTGTCGATCGGACCTAAATAAAAACCTGAAATTCATTTCAAGTAAAATTAAAATTAAGTCTAGGTAAAAAGGAAAAATAAAGGAAGTAAATAGTACCAATCTGCCATTCTATTCACTAGTGCCTGCCATTTTTTTCTTTAATGTTGAAGCTAAACTTGATAGGCATGAAACTCACAGAAGTCAAGACCCCCTTGCTACATGGGTCTTGTTTACTCTCCTTTTGATTAGCCTCATTTTCTTTAACTTTTCATTGATTGAAGGCAAGATGGAAGATAAAGAGAGAAACCAACCTTTTCTAGGACTTTTCCAGAACCTACAAACACAATTAAAGAAAGAAGATTTAAATCTGAAGGACTGAAATTGAGTATGAGAATTCACTCTTATACGCCTTCAATCTAAGGAGAGAGATACCACATGACTTTTAACTTTCCAAGACCTGCAAATAAATAGATTAGAGACAAAAGATTATGTAAATTTTTAGGATGACGTGCAGTGTAAATAAAGACCTAAGTATAAGGTCTTTAGGTCACTTACCATCC
Organism: Macleaya cordata; assembly: GCA_002174775.1. Lineage (NCBI taxonomy): Eukaryota > Viridiplantae > Streptophyta > Magnoliopsida > Ranunculales > Papaveraceae > Macleaya > Macleaya cordata. The sequence goes on from MVGT01000178.1 coordinate 87,963, forward strand.
TAAGATGACTTTCGGTGGTAAGTTGAGTTGCAAGATGCTCTTCCTACGATCCTTCAAATCTTCAAGTCTTCAAAGTTCAGAACATATAGGCTACACCTAACTCTAACTCAAAGACATGGACTTACATTGAGTTTTGAATTGACATGCAAATTGACAAAGCCAAGAGAAACTAATGGACCTTACAGAAAATCTACACAAGATAAACTGGGAAAAACTTCAAGATTTAGTCCAGCAAAAATCTACTAAGAATTATTAAAAACTTACAACCTAATTACCACTCGATGGATACAATTTACGACTTCCTCTATGTTCCAATCAGCTATGGTGTATATTTTTTCCACAAATTCGAACTCAACGAATCTGCCTCTTAGTTGATGTCAATGCGTTTCTAACTTGAATTCCACAACTCCCGCACCTTGAACTAATATTCGACTCCACAAGTATTTCACCATAAAATGAAATCTTTAAGCTCAACCACCGAAAATCCACCGGTAACAAAACTCACGTTTTGATTTAAAAATAGGAAAGATTTAACCATGTACAACAAGCTTAGAAGCTAGAGATTTAGAGTTGAAACTCTCCAAAAACTTGTTGATGAATAGGGTGAATGGTTGTTTGAAACATGAATGAATTAACTCCATTTATAATGGGATTTCCAGACTTAGATCTGTAATGCACTAAGTATCATGAGTGCATTTTTAGATCTAGATCTAGAACACACCATTAACAATAAGTGATGTTCTCAGATTTAGTCTATGACACCCTCACCCACTTAGAGATGTTTCCCATGCTCATAAGATCTTTCCAAAAATAAGCAAAGGTAAAAATACCTAAAAAATGCAACTTTACAGCTCAAAAACATAGCCCAGAATCGCAAATCTGGGCGGCGCTTTCGAAAGCACCTAACCGCTTTCGAAAGCAAAAGTAGTCTGACATGTTCAGCATTCAGTATTCAACATTTAGTCATGCTTTCAAAAGTATGGCAAACGCTATCGAAACTAAAACTCAATTGATGTTTTCAGCATTAACTAAAACTCATCTGATGACTTTTTGAGCTTTGGTTTTGAAATGGTTTTCAAACCGAATTTGGTCACAGTACAAAATGGTCATATTTTCCCTTCAAAACGTAGTTTTCTGACAGCATTCTTTTGAACACTAATTTTAAGAGGTTTTGATATCTTTTACGATTCTGTATTTCTCACTAACTCTAACTCAAGTAACATTGACCTTCTTGAGTTAACTTTGACACGAAATTCGATAAATATTACATGAGAGAACTCATAGACCTAACAATCTCCCTCTTTGTCATTTTCGTGACAAATCCATACATAAAAAATAATAAAAGACCTTCCCCATTACAACCCATATTTTCTTACACATGACTCAATTGAACTTAAAACACAAATTGTATTAAAAAAACCTATTTCTTGCACATGCTCACAAAATAAGTCAAGGAACCTTATAAGACATAACATACAAACCTTGAAGCATATTTACAGCATCTAATGAGGGTAGAGATAATATCTCTCCCCTTTTGTCAAAGCTTCTCCCATTTTAAGATATCTTATAATGGTGATGAGTTGAGCTTTGCACATAAAATGAACTAATAGTACTCTGCGAGCACATAAAATGAACTAATAGTACTTTGCCTATTCCACGAACATATACTCGAGATCCCATGCTCTTTTAAAGTGGACAATCATTCATAGTGATCAGACTCATCTCAAGGTCTTATCTATTCTATTATTGAAAGGGAAGTGACCCGAGAGACGGTTATGAGGTTGAAAATTATTGCTGCTCTATTTTACCTTTATTAACTAAAAAACAATATTAAGAAAACTTAAAAATGTAGTTTATTATTGCTATGTAACATATGGAGTACTGGAAGTTAACTTATTTTTCAACCGTTTCATTTGTAAACTCACACACGGATCATGCATGCTAGAAAGTTCATATGCAATCAAATTAATATTTGCCAAATGCAACTTTTTTTCTTGATCCAAATAATTCATAAATATTGTCGAATAACTAATGTATTAGAGTGAATAATATGATAATATGCATATAATTACAAATTTTAAACTATATAAGTTAAATACAATTTTTCAAAATAATGTAAAATTTGCATATTAAACACAAATTAAACGAGCAATTGATAATATTTGCCCCTATTAAACAAACAAGTTCTTTAAGTCCGTGCTACGCACGGGTAACACTTTTAGAAAAAAAAATTTATATTATTTTTATTTTAAATTAAGTTTTTTTTTATCTAATTTGAGATAGAGCTCCTATCAAAACTACTGTACGAAGAATATGAAACATAGAATTTTACAATAACAAATGTCCAATTAGAGATAAAGTAAAATCAATTAATTAATGATACATAACAACAACTATTGATGTGGCACTCCATATATATGTTGACTTTGCCACATCATAAACGAAATATGTATATTAAATAGACATGTTATTAACATTGTCTATGTGGGGCCTACATGCTAGAAGATGATCTAACGATGTAAAAATGATCTACTTGCCATGTAGATCATATTCTCATAAAATCCATCATGATCTAAAACTTCTAACCCCATCAAATGTTGGTTTGAAATTAATTGTATAAGTAGATGGCTCATAAATTATATAGTTTTTGCTGGGGTTAAAAATTTTAGAATGATATGATTCTCAGAGAGGATGATCTATATGGTACGTATATATATCGATTATCCTTATAAAAAATATCTCTTAGATAATCTTCATATGGCTCCTACATTGACATTGTCAATAACATGTATATTTAAGCATGCCCCACGATCCTCACTATATATAGATAGGTGGTATAAATACGTAAGAGAAAACTTGTATTTTTAATATAATATATCTATTTGTTTATATTTGGGAGTGAGAAACCATGGAGGAACTTGAAATTCTTTCTTTAATTTTTTGTGAAAAGGGTGAATTTTTTTTTATTATAATGATGAAAAAAGAAAATTTGATATATGTTATAGATAAGTCAATAAAAATATAATAGTAATAATTCTCAATCCTATAGTTACGGAGGCTATTTTGTGCTAGATGATTAAAATATCATCTTATCCTTATAAAAAATAGCTTCAGAGTCATTCTATGTGGGATAATTAAATATAGTATTATAGAGAATTAATATAATTTAAATATAATTAAAGAGAATTAATAAGAATAAGNTATGGTGCTTTAATTAGTAAGAAGGTGCATGCTATAAGATGCTTTAATTAGTATTTTTAATAATTTTTTCATATTAATTTGCAATGCCTATAGATAATCTGTAAATACAGATTAATTGATAAAATAGAAAAAAATTAAAATAAAATAATTTAACTAAACAAACACCCGTCTATATATATTTTTTATAAGTACAAAGCCCATATAGTACTGCAACAATAAAATTTTACACATAATTTGATGAATTGTTTTGTGAAGCTAATGGAATTCATTATTTTTTTTTTCACTCCTCAATAATCTGTGAGGTAAATTAGAATCAAATGCTGAAAAAAAAAAAAAGAAATATGCTAAATCAAAGAATGTGTAACTAAAGAAAAATATACACAAAAGTAAATAGTAGGAGCACGAAGTACCAAATAAAGAAAGTGTAATAGAATAAGGAGTACGATATATAAAGTTACTCTCAAAGATCGAACTCTCTTACATCTCAATTTTTTAATTCATGATACATAAATTTAAAACTGACAAAAAAAGATAAATGTAAACCAAAGAAGTAAAATATGTGATAAAAAAATAGACTATGTAAAGAAAGTGTAATAGAATAAGTAGTACAATACACAAAATATTTCTCCACAAACTCTCTTACATCTCAATTTTTTCATTCATGATACATAAATTTAAAACAGGCCAAAAAAAAAGATGAATGTAACCAAAGAAGTAAAACATATGATAAATTAAGAGAACAAAGAGACAAATAAATTGATATTTATTTCTAAAATAAATAAAAGAACTTGGTCAATGCGTAGATAACTGCATGCAAACCTGCGTTGGTATCTCATATCCTGTCTTCAAACTCAACTATTTCTACATAAAATACAACAAACTACTATCTATCAACAAAATTAGTAATTGAATGGACATTTTGTAATAATTTGGACAAAATAGAAAAATAAAATCATGCCATAACAAAAAGATGGCTTGGGTGGAAGGTCTTTCAAGTTTTGTCGGTTCTAAAAATGGATCAATGAAGCTTTCGATGAAAATGAATTTTCTCCAACTAATAGCTCGTCTAAATTTTAATCTTTTGTAGTGAATGAGACCTACATTGGTAGAAAAAATTAGATTAGTAAATATAGCATAAGAAAAATAAAACTTTGTAGCTCAAAAAATAAAGTAATCTTAGCTAGCAAAATATGTCTACTTATATGATGAACTATAAAAAAAAAAAAGAGAATAATAATGCAATTTATGTGTGCATGAGTTACAATTCTAATTTTTAATGAGTAACTAGTGGCTAATAAAAGGAATCAATAAAAAAGAGAGAAAAAATTTTAGAGAGATAATTTAGGAGAAATTTAAGTAGATAGATATTTATTTGATTAGCTTAATTAACATGATAAATTACTAATTAAAGAGAATTAGAATGTGAGGAGAGAAACCTTGAGTGTGACACATCACCTTTGAAAGCCTCGATGAGTGACACATCAGCGTTAGAGGTCTCAGAGCATGGCACATGGCGTTTGAAGGAAGAGATTAGAAAAAAAATTAGATTAGTAAATAAAGCGTAAGAAAAATAAAACTTTGTAGCTCGAAAAGTAAAGTAATCTTAGCTAGAAAAATATGTCTACTTATATAATGAACTATAAGAAGAAAGAATAACAACATAATTTATGTGCATGAGTTACAATTCTAATTTTTAATGCGTAATTAGTGGCCAATTAAAAGGAATCGATGAAAAAGAGAGAATAAATTCTAGAGAAATAATTTAGGAGAAATTTAAGTAGATAAAAATTTTATTTGATTAGTTTAATTAACATAATAAATGATTAATTAAAGAGAACTAATGAGAATTAGGATGTGAGGAGGTCTCAGAGCATGACACATGGCACTTGAAGGAGGAGATTGGGAAGGAGTTTAGAAGATAGGAAGGGAGGAGTTAAAAATACCATTGCGTAATAGGGTGGGTTTTGTTGACCATGAGCTGGCGGTGGAGGGTTTTTTTGACCCAGAGTTTCTACTATATATATATATAATAGATTTGACAATCACTATTAGACCGCGAATGAGGAATATCAACTCCCATCGTCCTCTATTGAGAAATTCAGAGACTACGTCATTATAATGAACTAGTAATAGTCAATGTATTAAATTTCGGTAGTGTAAAAATAATTACAATTCTATGGAAATATTTCGGTCTACATTTTATTATTTTATTTTATTTAAACAAGACATTACAATAAATATAATTATTTTATTTAAAAAATTAAAAAAAAATATTACATACACATTTATAACTAACAATATATAAATAATTAAGGTGTTAGTGCATAATTGCCTTATAGGACCCGTCACTTATGAAGCCCAGTAGGACGGACATTCATGTTTCTACCTAACACCCAAATATACCCACAAGCTTATAAACCGACAGTTGTCTAGAGTTTTTAGATCTTCTTACTTTAAGAAAGCAAATACAAGTATACCCATAAGCTTAAAAATCGACAACTGCCTAAAGTTTCTAGATCTTTCTTAATTACTTTAAGAAAGTAAATACAAAAAAACCACCGATTACTACAAGTCTACAAGAAATAAGTTTTCATCCAGAGTGAAAACCAGTGAAGTAGGCAGAAGTTGTAGATCTAGCATCCCTCTCTCTCTCTCTCCTCTCTGGTTTTCGTTTCTATTTTTTTTTTTGATTTTCCTATTTTAGGACATTGAACTGTTTTTTAACGCAAGGGTACACAAAACAATGATAAACTCTCTTTTTTCTTAAATCGGCGTAATATACAGAAAATTTGAATTTTTTTCAATAATTTTTCTCAAATTACTGCTCACCGAAATATTTCGTGATTTCGATCAAAATAATGACTAATCGATAGTAATGAACATTTCCTGTCAATTTTTTGCAAAACCAAAATATATCGATTATTTCGGTTGAAATAAATCAATTTTTAATACTTTAGTAATAGTAATAAAGATTGATGATCGATTTTTTTCATTATCATTAATATGATCATTAATCCTCATCCTATCATCTCCATATCGTCAATGTAATCAACATGGAGGTTGTCATCTCTTTGTTGAGAGTTTTATAAAACTTGCGTCCATTGTCTTACGGAGTCTTAAAAAATAAATGGGAAAACAAAAAAGACTACGCAAAAGTTGATTAAGAATACAAATTTAGTTTTTAAGTCAGACCGCGAAGATGTGTTTTACATATTTTGTTGATAGGCAATAATTTATTTTATTGATATAAAGAGATTTACAAAGAGCTAGCAAGACAAAAATAAAAAAAGAAACAAAAAGCCTAAAAAATAGATCGATGTGATACATAATCACTATGCTCCACAAGCATCCCAAGTAAGTTAGTACCCTAAAAACATACATGTTTTCTAGCTATAAAGTTGTATTAATAAACCTGATTGATCGATGCTCACTTGTTAATTAATTAACATACGGGAAATATAGATAATTAATAATAAGTATTGATTGAATATTTATAAATTTGTAAAATGAGAAAAACCTAAATTCGACTTCAACAAATTGTTTTTATTAATTACTTGTTTGAACATTAATTGTTGATTAATTAGAACAAAAAATTAATAATATAATTCACCCTCTTACTGTATTCGTGAAAAATCAACTTTATATCATCTCCAATAATGGATCCGCGGGCCTACATTACACTCATATATTACTCGTTTTGTACATGACATATATGAGAAAGGATAGGTCGATTTATAAAATTTTTCTTATAAAATTATACATGGCTATGTAGCCCAGATGGAGGTGATATGAGGGTTGATTTTTTCTGATGATCATATTCTCCTAATCATAGAGATTATCCTCACAAAAAATTATATGATTTTAAAACTTTTGATCCTATAAAAAATTAGTTCAAAATCAAAGTAAAGTAGATGTAGTTTTTACCGTTCATTTCTAATCCACTTTTAATGGGTGAAAAGATGTAGAATCGATTAATTTTTTATGAGGATGATCTCTTGAAAAATATCCTCACAAAAAATGAGCCCTTGGATCATATTCATGTGGGCCCCACATCCATGTTTAATTTTACCAGTAAGAGTTCATAAGTCAACTACCCTTATGGACCTATATATTTAAAATATTAAATAAATTAAGGCTCGTGATATCTACCGCATAGGTAACCAGCGATATGGGCTACTTAAGTTGATGGCTACTTAGTTATGGTAAGGGCTGATGTTAAGGTCTACCAAGACCAAATACAATGCCTTTAACTTGTTTTAAAAAACCTACTCAAATCTAACTCTAGGTAACAACCGAAAAGATGCCTTTCTATGGACAGAAAAAAAAAAGGATAAACTATGTATTGTTCGGACTTATAGAGTAGGCACAACTAATTTTTTTTTTAAAATAATTTTGTACTTTTAGTGTTTTCTACAATGCTTTGCTTTTTTCATTTTAATTTTTATTTTTCATGTTTTTATGAATGTATACCTTCCCAAACTCGTTTTGTGAAAAAAAAGAAAAAAATCCTCATTCACATTCTCTTTCTCTGTTCTCTGTTCTCTCTCCAGATCTCCCTCACTCACATTCTCTATTCTCTCTCTCTTTAGAAGATCAAATCAAATTAACGTTTTGGTCTGTTGAGGTTATGTTTAGTAATTCAAGAGAATTCTTATAGTTTAGGGAAGTGATTTTCCCATAAAACAAAAAAAAAAGTTCTCTGTATTTTTTTATTGGGGCATAAAGTGAAGATGTGATGAAAGAGAAAGAGGATGCATTTGGTTTTCAAGTTGGGTTTTCATGGGAGGTGATTTAGATTTTAGTATGATCCTTAAGCAGAAGCCTAAACCCTTTTTCCATGAGAGATAAGGAAGAGAGGGAGAGAACAGTGATGATGGTGGAGCCGGTGAGGCAGTGGTGATGGTAGAACCAGTGAGGTGGTGGTGTTGGCATGGTTGTGGCGGCGGTGGTAACGGTGGGGTCTCTTTTGGGTGGTAATCTCTCTAAAAAAACAGGTGGTTTTGGGGGTCATTGAGGGACGGAAGGCGGTTTTGATTAAACCAATATGCACTATTTGTGCCATGTGATGAAACGATAACGGTCCTTTAGCCTTGTAGCAATCTAACCATTGCAACAAAATCGGACTCATGCATGAAACACTTCCATGCACTTAATTCATCTTACGTAAAACTCACTAAGTATATTTTGCAAAAGTAATAATAAACTACTCATTAATCTAATGATGTCAAAAAAAAAATTTGGGCATATCGGCAATATTTGGATACTACAATTATAGGGCTATTAAAGAAGAAAAATAAACCTTTAAAATAAGAGATTTAGTTCTTAATTTTTGGAATTGAATATTTTACTAGCGTTTTGTAGATGCATAAATCAATTTGTAAAATTAAAAGTGTGAATTTGGTACTTAATTTAATTTTTTAAAATTACCAAATTAGTTTTTAGAATTCTTAAATAATATGAACTTATTTGTATATATAGCACTAATTAGAATTTTTAAACATTATTGATTAACACATATTTTTATTTCACAAAGAAGTTGGTACGCCTTTTTACTACCCAAGTCCTATCACTTGTTTTTTTTATCCGTGACGATATGGAAGAGTAGGAGTCTGGTAGTTAAGTTCTGTTGGGTATATGTTTTAAAAGAATTATTTTGTGTTTATTATTCATCAAAACAACTTTAGAGTAGTGGTGAAGGTTTTGGGTGTCCTCCTTGAGGTCAAGGGTTCAAACCCTCTCCCACCCATTTAAAATATACAAATATATAATCATCAAAGACCGGGCCGGGCCTTAGGGCCTCTGATTTGAAACAGATTTTTTCTTTAATTTTTAATTTGGAAAATAAAAATCTACCTGTTGGTTAGTTGTTGGCTACATTGATTACAGTCGTTTTCTAGCTGTTGGCATGTTGGGCTATAAATAGCTAACATATCTTCAGTAATAATATAAGAAAAATTTCATTATTTTTCTTCCTCTAGAAAATCGAATTTCTGAAATTATTTCCGAGTAAGAATTCAAGTGTAATAGTATTTCGATTTCCCAACGTGCAAGAAAAATCAAGACAGAAGGTTTTCTGGGCTATTTTATCCTAGGGATGATGTGACTGATAAACTGCTTGCACACTTGGGCAGAGCCGCGAATCGTCTTAAAGATAGCGACCTAGTACACGACTTAAGCCAGCAAATTCCTCTTATAATCAGTTCATAAATTTGGTTTAGTGATCACAGGTATTTTACATTGTATTTCCAACAAGTTCACTACTACATAGAAAGGTTCTGAACGAGTAGGAGTCGGGTAGTTTCATCTTCGTCTGCTCTGTTTTAATTTTAAATAAAACAGAGAGAGAAAGAAAGAAGGAGACGGAGAGATAAAGATTGAGATCGAGATAAATAAAGAGAGAGAGAGAGAGAGAGAGAGAGAGAGAGTATAATACCCTTTTATTTAAGTTACTAATGTTGGGGGCAGACACTTTGGATGAGGGCACCCTATTAGAGTCTTAAAAGGTTTAGGTTTATATTTGTTATAAATATAAACAAACCCTAAACACCTTTTCTGTTTCTTTTGGTCGTCTTTTAAAGAGAGAGAGAGAGGGAAAGCAGACCAGGGTTGGACGCAGGGAATAAACTTCAAGTTTCTCTTGAAGGTTGGTCGATCATGTGCATAGGAGGAAGGGCTGAAGGCTTCAAGTGTAGGGATTCTTCTTCTTCTTCTTCTTCTTCTTCCTTGGGATTCAACTTCTGCGGTGATTTTAGGCAAGTAATAACGTGCTCTTTTGGTGTAGATTTAGGTTTTTTATGATTTTGGTATGCTTTCTTAATGATCGAATACGTGAAAACCTAGTGTCTATGTTGTTTATATGATAACTACATGAATGAATGCGAGAAATCCATGATCGTATGATGTGTGGCTGTTACTAATAGTTAGAATGCATGAAATCTATGAATATTTGATGAATATATGATTCCGTAACATTGCAGATGAGAAAAAACCATATTTCCACGGAGTTTGGTTGAAAAATAAGACCCAAAATCACAGAAAAACTCAGGGAGTATCGATACCTACGGAGCAGGTATCGATATCAGCTGAAGCCTGACTACCAGACGAGGCCAGTATCGATACCAGGCTCAAGTGTATCGATACCAGGGCAGTATCGATACCACCCATGGCTGGTATCGATACCAGCCCCACCTGTTCCCACGATGGAGGTTGGAATCGATACCAACCAAGCTGGTATCGATACCAACTGTCCTTTTAGCCTTAAGTAAGCTGTTCTTGAGTTTTATTTAATGAAAATAGGCTTGTGTTGATGGCTATCATGATGTATATCTTGCATAATATAAGAATATATATGTTTTTATGAACAAGAATGCATATTTAATCTCTTGGTAGGATACTTTATGATGATGAATACTTGTGGATGATATGTGAAACCTACATAAACAGAATGTGTGGTTAAACAACTTATTTGGCTTGAGTGCGGATATAGTTTTGGTCCTGTATAGGCCGGGTCCTCTCTATACGAGGTCTACGAAATCACCACGTGAGGTCTACGGAATCACTTGACACGTAAGTAACGCCAATAGGGTTACCAGTGTTCAGAGGACGGATTTCGAGGCAGTTCATCGGATTCACATGGTGCACGGCTAGTGTCTCAAGTGAATTACTAGGACTGGTGAAACGTGGGTAGTAACTAGAGTACACCACTTGTAGCGAGAACCTAATCCTAACTGAAGATCATAAAACACCACAACCATCATTCTATGCATCTCTTTTAATTTATTTAATCTTTTACGTTGACATATCTTATGCTATATTGTTAATACAGTCTCGTGAAACTCATAGTTATCCTGAATCTATGCCAAGGGAACTAGTGAACTTGCTAGCTAGGTTTTGACCTAGGATCATTAATCTTTTCATGTCCAGGTCATCAGGCGAATACTCAGTTGCGGAGGTGTTCGTAAGTCAAGAATAAGTCTTCAGAGTTTTCCTAGATTTCTGTGAAGACATTAGCTATTCTTTAAATTAGGTTTAGTTTAGTTTGGACACATATTTAGTCCATTATTCTTTGAGAATATTCGTTCATTTGTTTGTTCATATGACAGTTTATCTTTAAGTTAATAAAGTTTATTTCAGCTTTATTTTACTTGTGTGTTGAATGTAAGTGCAAGCTTTTTGTTAGCTTGGTGTAACGCATACACCTTAGAGCTACAGGTTGTTAATGGTTCCACCGGAATGTCTTTTTCTCATTGAGTAAGGGCTGCAGACTTGAATTGTGAGGGTGGGGCATTACACTTCGTATTAAAGCCTCAGGTTCAAAGTCCTAGAGGGAGTAAAACGAGTTAGGATGTTGTTTGTGACACGATAGGCACAAAACCTAAGAGTGCACTTGAATAAATTGCTTTCTTGTTGTTTGCTGCTTGGCTTGGATAGCGATAGACTTAGTTCCATTTCTTACCCTCTGTTTCTTGTGTCTCAGAACTATTTCTGGCAGGAGAGGAAGAGGTAGGGGTGGTCGACGTGGAGGTAGGAGTGCTCGGGAGAACAACGATGATGTTCCTACTGAAGAGGTGAATGCACCACAACCAGAGGTTCCTCCACTACCACATCAGGGAGAGATCGGGCAATGATCGGGTCTGAATCAGGCAGAAGGTGTCAACCTTCAAATGCCAGAGTGGACGATGTTACGACAGTTGATCATAGGGTCAGTAGATGCAGTTGTGGATACTAGATTAGATGCATGTTTGGGTGCTAGGGGTTCAGTGGCACCAGCTCTGGTTCAAGTGCCACAACTACTAATGGTACAGGCAGGAGCCCCCACGTAGCTGGAGTTACATAAACACTTTTTGAGTTTGAAGCCACGAACTTTTGGGGGTTCTACATACCCATTAGTGGCTTATCAGTAGATTAAGGAGTTAGAGAAGACGTTCCATACTTTTGAGTGTCCATAGGAGTATAAACATAGGTTTGCAGCTTTTCAGCTTGTAAATGATGCTCTAGATTGGTGGGAGTCTCGTTCCCAGGATCTAGATACTACCACCCTAACTTGGCAGTAGTTTCAAGTGATGTTCTTTGACCAGTACTTTCCTCAGAGTGCACGAATGGCGATGGAGAAGGATTTCCAAGAGTTGAGAAAGAAAGAAGACCAAACAGTGGTTGGGTATGAGAGGGAGTTCTCTAGACTAGCTTTGTATGCACCGGGTTTTATTCCGATAGAGCTGAGTAAGATACATAAGTTTCTGAGAGGATTGAACCGACAGATCTCTAGGCACATTATCTGACAGCCCAGTTTTGATACTTTTACTAAAGTTATAGAGTGTACACGACTTCATGATCAGAAGAACGGTCAAGGACAGCAAGGCAAGAACCTTGACAACCGGTGTAACTGGAAGAGACAGAAAACTGAAGAGAAGAACACCGGTGCGGTAGTTCCTGCATAGCCCGAAGCGCTGAGAGCTGAAGGTGGCAATAGGCATATGATTAAAGGATTGTGTTATGCCTGTGGTGGGATAGAACACAGATTAGCAGATTACCCGTACGGCAATGGGGCATAAGGGGCTAGGCAGAATCAACAGCCGAGGCAAAACGGACAGGTTCAAGCTCAACCACAACCATCACCTAACCAGGAGAGACAGCAACAGGGACAGCAATAAGGACAGCCTTTGAGTAGAGCCTATGTTGTAGTTCCTATTGATGAGAGAGCGCTAGATGGAATGGTGGAATGTACGTTCCTAATTCACACTCGGCTTGGACGAATCCTTTTTGATTTTGGAGCTTCTCATTCCTTTATATCACGTATATTCTTGGACAACTTGACACTTAGGCCAGAAAAGTGTGATTACCCTTTTTCTGTTATGTCACCCATAGGGAGGACAGTACCAGTAGAACTAGTATATAAGGATTGTGTCAATAGTTTGGGAAAACTATAATTTGCCTCAGATATTTATGTGCTAGGTCTAGAGGGCTTTGATGTGATACTAGGCATGGATTGACTTGCAGCATACCATGTGAAGTTGGATTGTTACGCAAAAACAGTAACATTTTCCATATCAAAAGAAATGACATATGTGTTGTCATTGGCGCAAGGATGTGGTCTTGATAGGACACACCTGTGCTTTGTGGATATGTTGGAGCATCCGATTAAAGGTAGAGGACTTGAATCAATTCTTGTGGTGCGCAAATACCATGATGTATTTAGCGAGGTCCCAGGGTTACCACCTCACAGAGAGATAGATTTCTGCTTAGAGCTGGTTCCGGGCACAAAACCGATTACTTATAAGACACCTTATTGGATGGCTCCAATAAAGATGAAAGAGTTGAAAAACCAGATAGACTAGCTTTTGGCTCAGGATTTCATACGTCGTAGTTCGTCACCTTGGGGTGCGCTAGTTCTTTTTGTTAAAAACAAAGATGGGTCCATGAGTCTATGTATAGACTACCAGGAACTGAACAAGGTTACGGTGAGGAATAAGTATCCTTTGCCTAAGATAGATGATCTGTTTGATCTACGTAAGGGAGCACAATGGTTCTCTAAGATAGACTTAAGGTCAGGTTATCATCAGCTTAGAGTCCGAGAGTCGGACATTCCCAAGACAACATTTCTGACAAGATATGGGTCTTACGAATTCTTGGTAATGCCATTCGAGCTTACTAATACACCAGCCGTGTTTATGGATCTAATGAATCGGGTTTTCAGAGACTTCTTGGATCAGTTCGTGATTGTCTTCACTGATGACATTCTAATTTACTCCAAGACACAAGAAGACCACGATATTCATTTGCGTAAAGTGCTTCAGACTCTACGAGAACACCAATTGTATGCTAAATTCAAAAAATACGAATTTTGGCAACAAGAGGTGAAGTTCTTAGGACACGTAGTGTCAGGAACGGGAGTGACAGTGGATCCCTCCAAGGTTCAGGCTGTACTGGAGTGGCAGCAACCCACTACATTGACAGAGGTTTGAAGTTTCCTTGGTTTGGCTGGGTACTATAGGTGGTTCATCGAAAGATTTTCGCAGATAGTAGGTCCTTTAATTAGTCTCACTAAGAAGGACGTTCCATTCAAGTGGGATGACAACTGTGAGCAAGTGTTTCAAGAGTTGAAGGCAAAGTTGACAACAACTGTAGTTTTGATCATACCGGAGAGTGGAGCCGGACTCGTAGTTTTTATTGATGTGTCGCATCAGGGACCAGGATGTGTTTTGATGCAGAAAAACCAAGTGGTTGCTTATGTATCGAGACAGTTGAGAATACATGAGCACAACTATCCGACTCATGATCTCGAGTTAGCAGTTATAGTGTTTGCACTCAAGATTTGGAGACACTACTTGATAGGTGAAAGGTTTGAGCTCTTTTCGGATCATAAAAGTCTCAAATACCTATTCTCGCAAAAGGAACTGAACATAAGACAACGTAGATGGTTGGAACTACTGAAAGATTACGACTTTCAGTTGCAATATCATCCGGGAACGGCTAACATAGTGGCAGATGCGTTGAGCAGGCAGCCTAGGGGTATAGTAGCCTCTATAATGGTCCAGTGGTGGCGATTGTTGGAGGTAGCTTCGGAGTACGACTTCGACTTGGCAACCCGCGAGCAGAGACAGCTGCTGTTAGGTAGTGTGGTCATTCGACCTACTCTAGTAAGCCAAATCATTGGTGAATAAGGAAACGATCAATGGTGCCGTGACAAAGTTGTAGGTGGTCAACATGGGGAAATCACGGACATAACTGTAGGGGAAGACGGTGGCTTGAGGTTCAAAGGTCATTTGTGTGTTCCAGAGAAATCTGAGCTGAGGTGGAACATCTTGAACGAGGCACACCGTAGAAGTACACTATACATCATAGAGAGAACAAGATGTATCGGGATCTCAAACAACACTTCTGGCGGCTAGAAATGAAGCGTAGCATTGCAGAGATCGTGCATACATGCTTTACATGTCAGCAAGTGAAGGCAGAACATAAAAAACCAGTGGGTACTTTGCAGTCCTTAGATATACCCGAGTAGAAGTAGGAGAATATATCTATGGATTTCATCGATGGATTATCTAAGATTAGGAAGGGAAACGAATCTATTTAGGTGATCGTGGATAGACTAACCAAGTGCATACACTTTGTGCCAGTCAAGAAGACATACACTGCAGAGCAGTTGGCTTCATTTTATGTAAAGGAGATAGTTTGATATCACAGAGTTCCAGTCTCAGTGGTGTCAGATCGAGATACTTCGTTTACCTCGAAGTATTGGAGAGCTTTTTAAGAAGCTATGGGAATGCAGCTTAACTTTAGCATAGCCTTTCATCCACAAATACATGGGCAGACAGAGAGAGTTAACCAAGTGCTGGAGGATATGCTCCGTTGTGTAGTTCTGGACTTTAAGGGTAATTGAGAAGATTTATTATCGCTTGTTGAGTTTTCCTACAACAACAGTTACCAAACCAGCATAGGGATGGCACCGTTTAAAGCATTGTATGGTAGACCTTCTAGATCTCCAGTATGTTGGGCAGAAGTCAGAGAGTAGAAAACTTCCAAGATCGGAAACAATACAACAGACTACAGAGAAAATAGCCCTAATCAGAGAGCGTATGCGAGCAGCTTAGAATCGTCAGAAAAGTTACGCCGATCAAAGGCGTAGGGAACTTGAGTTTGAGGTAGGTGATCAAGTGCTACTGAAGGTATCACCGATGAAAGGTGTTTTTCGGTTCGACAAGAAAGGGAAGTTGGCGTCGCGGTTTGTTGGACCTTTTCCTATCCTAGATAAAATAGGGAAAGTGGCTTACCAGTTAGCTTTACCAGATCAGTTGGTAAGAGTTCATGATGTCTTCCATGTGTCTATACTTCAGAAGCATCTTAGAGATGAGGACCGTCCAGCAATGGTCGATTTCCATGGTTAGAGTTGCAGCCAGGAGCAACCTATGTAGAGAAACCTTATAGGATTCTTGACTACAAGGAGCAGAAGCTTAGGTCAAGAGCCATACCTTGGGAGAAGGTGTAGTGGCATCATCGTGATGAGCGTGAGGCCACGTGGGAGAGAGAAGAGGAGATGCATGCGAGTTACCCGAATCTTTTTAAAGAGTATGTGCGATTTAGAGGACGAGATCCTCTTTTAGGGGGTAGATTTAATACCCTTTCATTTAAGTTACTAATGTTGGGGGGCAGCCACTTTCGATGAGGGCACCCTATTAGAGTTTTAGAAGGTTTAGGTTTATATTAGTTATAAATATAAACACACCTTAAACCCCTTTTATGTTTCTTTTAGTCGTCTTTTAAAGAAAGAGAGAGAGAGGGAAGGCCGACCAGGGTTGGACGCAGGGAAACTTCAAGTTTCTCTTGAAGGTTGGTCGATCGTGTGCATAGGAGGAAGGGCTGAAGGCTTCAAGTGCAGGGATTTTCTTCTTCTTCTTCTTCTTCTTCCTTGGGATTCAACTTCTGCGGTGATTTTAAGCAAGTAGTAACTTTCTCTTTTGGTGTAGATTTAGGTTTTCTATGATATTGGTAGGCTTTCTTAATGATCGAATGCATGAAAACCTAATGTCTATGTTGTTTATATGATAACTATATGAATGAATACGAGAAATCCATGATCGTATGATGTGTGCATGGAATCTATACATGTTACTAATGGTTAGAATGCATGGAATCTATGAATATTTGATGAATATATGATTCCGTAACATTGCAGGTGAGAAAAAACCATATTTCCACGGAGTTTGGTTGAAAAACAAAACCCAAAATCGTAGAAACACTCAGGGAGTATCGATACCTACAGAGCAGGTATCGATACCGGTTGAAGCCTGACTAACAGGCGAGGCCAGTATCGATACCAGGCTCAGGTGGTATCGATATCAGGGCAGTATCGATACCACCCATGGCTGGTATCGATACCAGCCCCACCTGTTCCCACGATGGAGGTTGGAATCGATACCAACCAAGCTGGTATCGATACCAACTGTCCTTTTGGCCTAAAGTAAGCTGTTCTTGAGTTTTATTTAATGAAAATAGGCTTGTGTTGATGGCTATCATGATGTATATCTTGCACAATATAAGAATATATATGTGTTTATGAACAAGAATGCATATTTAATCTCTTGGTGAGATACTTTATGATGATGAATACTTGTGGACACACCTATGATATGTGAAACCTACATAAACGGAATGTGTGGTTAAACCACTTGTTTGGCTTGACTGCAAACATAGTTTAAGTCCTGTATAGGCCTGGTCCTCTCCAAGCGAGGTCTACAAAATAGCTAAGTGAGGTCTACAGAATCACTTAACACGTAAGTAACGCTGTCAGAGTTACCAGTGTTCGGGAGACGGATTTCGAGGTGGTTCATCGGATTCACGTGGCGCACAGCCAGTGTCTCGAGTGAACTATAGGGACGGGTGAAATGTGGGTAGTAACTAGTGTACACCACTTGTAGCGAGAACTTAATCCTAACTGAAGATCATAAAAGACCACAACCGTCATTCTATGCATCTCTTTAAATTGGTTTAATATTTTATATTGACATATCTTATGCTATATCGTTAATACACTCTCGTGAAACTCATGGTTATCCTGAATCTAAGCCAAGGGAACTAGTGAACTTGCCTATTAATCTTTTTAGGTCTAGGTCATTAGGCGAATACTCAGTAGCGGAGGTGTTCGTAAGCCAAGAATAAGTCTTCGGAGTTTTTCTAGATTTCCGTGAAGACATTAGCTATTCTTTAAATTAAATTTAGTTTAGTTTGGACACATGTTTCGGCCATTATTCTTTGAGAATATTTGTTCATCCGTTTGTTAATATGATAGTTTATCTTTAGGTTAGTAAAGTTTTTTTCAGCTTTATTTTACTTGTGTGTTGAATGTGAGTGCAAGCTTCTTGTTAGTTTGGTGTAACGCGTACACCTTAGAACTACAGGTTGTGAATGGTTCCGCCGGAATGCCTAGTTCTCATTAAGTAAGGGCTACAGAGCTGAATTGTGAGGGCGGGGTATTAGAGAGAGAGTCGAAGTTCTGTAGCTCTTCATTTCACTGAGAAATTTTCTAAACTATGCCATTAATTATCTTCACCCAGTTAATGTTTGATCGTTTTTCGGCAAAGATGTCCTTCTCCTTCCCTCTCTTTTCTCACAAATTTGCACTTCTTACAGGACACCACCTGAAGCCTCTTCCAATCTACTGCAATTAATTTTTTCAATCAAATAGCATTTTGTTGGTGGAAAAAGAAATGTGATGGATGAGGAGTATGAATGGATGCCTTAGCAGATTGGTAGGGTCGGATCTGAGAGAATGCAGTGAAGGCAGTCAAGGGATATAATAAATGAAAAAGTATAAGGTTTATCTTTAGTGGCTAGGATTTATTACTTGATAAAATACCAAAGTTATCAAAACTGGACCGGACCGGTGGTCCGACCTAGGTCCGACCGGAATTTTGTGTTTTTCGATTCAGTCTAAGTCAAACCAGTTTGGATTTGAGAACCGGCAGTCTGATTGGAACCGATGGTCGAACCACCGAACCAGGTCAATCGGTTCTTTCATAAACCTAGTTTTGCAAGCTTTTTTTAAAAAAAAAGTGAAACATGTACTAAAACAAAGAGATTAGTTTTAGTCTTTTAGATAATGAAGGAATTTCTACTCAGCTTTTGAAATTGAAGATAATTATGTTGATAATAATAATGACTATTTATCTATATATTTTTGTTTTTACCCTATATAATTTCCTATATTTCTTTTATAAATTTTTTTTTTATAAAATTATTAAATAAATGGAACAGGTCCAACCGAATCGAACCTAGGTCGAACTTAGGTCCAACCAATTTTGAAAAATTTCAGTTCGATGACCGGTCCAGTTTTCATAACATTGTAAAATACTCAAGTATTATGAATCAAAATAATAGTAATATGCTTGATTTTTTCAAATTTTCTAATTTCTAAAATATATTTCAATTTTGGAAACTCCTAGCTTTAAATCAATTTCTTAAAGTCAAAGTAAATAAAATATGGAAAGTAACCTAGAGTCCGATCATCTCTCAGTCTATTCTCAACGTCACACCCCATGTGGGGTCCACTACCATAATTTATTTTATTTTATTTAAAATAAAATTTCCGTGATATCTAATCAACGCTTTCATCAATCCCTATTTATTATATGGCAGCTTATTTGTTACCAAAAGGTGTCCTGGATAAGATGTTGAATCTACAACGAGATTTTTGGTGGAACAAACATGAGGGGGAGCATCGATTGATTCTAACTGCTTGGTCATCTTTATGTTTCCCAAAGAACCAAGGTGGTTTAGGCATCAGAATTCCTAACAGGGTGAACTTCTCTCTAGTTATGAAATTAGCATGGAGGTTTTTAACTCAACCGGGCTCATGTTGGGTTCAATTGTTAACGCAAAATACTTGAAATTGGAATCCTACTGGACCGAAAAGAAGTATCATAATGTTTCACCGATATGGAGAAGTCTTTGTGCTGTTCGATCATCTATGAAAGAAGCTGTGTGTTGGGCAGTTGGAACAGGCCATGAAATTAAAATCTGGAGTGATCCTTGGGTCCCATATCTACCAGACTTCCGAGTGGAGGGTTTACCTGGTGCTCAAAGAAAAATTTACAGAGTTGCTGATCTAATTTGTCAACATAGCAGAATGTGGAAGGTTGATCTTGTTCACGAGTATTTTACTCCCCATGAAGCTCGTGCTATTCTTAGCATCCAGTTACCTATGGATGCTATTGCTGGTAGACTTTTATGGCTTAAAACACCAACAAGTCAGTTTTCTTCAAAATCGGCACACACTATGCTTACTCAAAATGCCCCTTCTTCTTCGTCATCTCCAAAGATAAATCCAGCGTTTCATTGGAAAGCACTATGGCAGTTACAAGGTATTTCACCTCGTGTTCAGATTTTTTTATGGAGGGTCATCACAAACTCTATTCCTTTGAAATCGCGATTGGCTCAATTTGTTAGCTCTATTGATAACTGTTGTCCATTATGTCATTTTTCGCCCGAAACAACTGACCATTTGTTTCTAAAGCGTGAAGTGGTGCAACTGGTTTGGTTTGGTTTTCCAATTAGCCTTCATGTTGATATGAACAATAATGACTTCACTTTAGAATATATATTTAAGGGATGGCTTTCTCAACCTAGTTCCTTTGAAGCTGCAAAAATGGGTTGTGCTATTATTTGGAGTATATGGAAATCTCGAAATAGAGCGGTTTTTGATAGTTGGAAATTTGACCCAAAGGAGGTTATCACTAATGCTCTCCATGTTTACAATGAACATCTGGTTGACGCTTGTATTTCTCCAACACTGCCTCAGACCAATACTCAGGTTGGATTGGTGGAGGCTTCTGCACATTGGAGTAGACCACCTGAAGGCTATATAAAAATAAATGTGGATGGTGCAACATGGAAAAATTCTATTGCTGTTGGACTAGTTGTTAGAAATGAGCTCGGTATGTATTGGCTTGTAGATCTCTCTTTGATGAAAATTAGTCTGGGAAGGATGCTCCTCTTGAGGCAGAAGCAAGAGCTTTCTTGAAAGGTTTTGAACTTACCATTGCAAAATTCCTAATACCCCTACTGTTATTGAAGGGGATTTTAAGTTGATGGTGGACTATATCTCTGCTGATCATCTTATTTTTTCTTGGCGCATTTGAAGCATTGTTCAAGATTGTAGAAGCTTCCTTAAGAGTAGCAATTTACTTTCAGTTTGTCATGTTAGTAGGCATGCGAATAAAGCAGCCCATAAGCTTGCTAGAACTGCGGTTTCAAGTCGTTTGTCCTTTGAATGGTGTTATACCATCCCCGATTGTATTTCAGATGTGGTCCTTGAGGACGCATCTGATTCTTTTATTGTTGATTAATAAATGATCTTTCTACCTAAAAAAAAATAAATAAATAAATCTATCGAAAATTAACAGTAAAAATAAAATGTAAAATATGCCGATAAATTTTTAAAGTTTGATTCAAAGGGTTAGAAGTATTTTTTTGAAGCGCCACCTTTCACTCTGGACTTCTTAAAAATGATTTGTATGCTGTAAATACGTATCTTTCTTATTGCTATTTTCCTTTCTAATTAAAAAAAAAAAAAGAAAAAAAAGAAAGAAAAAACCCTACTGTTTTGTCTATCTTGAAATTTCAGAGAAACTCTAAAAATGTCAAAATTGACCAGTTGAACAAAATTGCAGAACTATGTCAATAATTTGATTGATTCTTGGTCAAATATTCCGTGTATTTGTATTTCAAGTTACACGTATTCCCAAGTCTATAAATTAATTAAAAAAATAGATGCATGTTCTTTCGTCATTATATAGTAGCAAAGTACATAGAAATGAGAAGATAAACTGCAGAAAAGAAACAAGTAATTAGCTGCCTATATATAAACTACAATTAATTAATTTTCAAAGTAGCCTAGATGGAGCCGCTGCTGCCTTCGGTATAGCTTTTGGATGCTTTTTTGTAGTTGTTTTGTTAATTTCTGTATGTACCAAAATAAATCAGCTGAGCGGGGGTAGCAGCGAAATGAATTCAGGCCGAAGAAGAGACATTAATAATGACGGAGGTATGATTATTATGGTAGATGGTGGTGGTGGTGATGGCGGTGATGATGGTGGTGGTAATGGAGGCATTGGTGGTAGCTGTGATGCAAGTGTTGGAGTCAGCGGTGGTGGTTGTGGTGGTTGTAGTGGTGGCGGTGGTGGTGGAGGAGGTGGTGATGGAGGTGGTGACGGCGGTGGTGGATGTGGTGGAGGAGGTAGTGGGGGTTGCTAATTGAATTTAAAAGATGTATTACTTGTATATACAAAACATTTTATTTTTCTTTTGAAAGGGCACTATTGCTCAGGTTGCATAAAAGCGTAGATACACGCACTTGGCGTGTTAGAAGCGCAAAGAAATCGCCAAGACCATCCTCACAACGAACGCAGGAAATACGTCCATCAACATGCATAGAGAAACCGCTAATAACAACGTATTTATATTTACTACCAGATTACTTGGGACAAACTTAACAGTAATACCACGGCCGAGAAGTTTAGATCCCAAGACCTCCCAATACCAAAAATTTATTGGAGGGATACACAATTATTGAAAGATTTATTAGAGGGATGCACAATCATTGACCCAAAGGCCCATGTACTATACAAAACATTTTGTTATAATATTTTTCTAATTAATAAACCATTATTATTTTTCTTTCATGAATAAGGATCCCATACAAACTTATCCATACAATTTTGTTACATTCTCAAGATAGTTGTTTTTGTTTAGAAATGATGATCTCCTTATCATTCATCTTCACCAAATTTAAACTGTGCCCTTCAATTATCTTCACCCATTTCATGTTTGATATAGTTTTTCAGCAAAGATGTCCCTCTCCTCTCCTTTCTTTTCTCACAAATCTGCCCTTCTTACAAGACCTTCTGATCTAACTGCAATTAATTTTTTCTATCAAAGAGCTAGCATTTTGTTGGTGGAAGAAGAAATGGGGAGAAAGAGAATGGATACCTTAGCAGCAGATTGGTAGGGTCGGATCTGAGAGATGACAATGAAAATAGTCAAAGGATATAATAAATGAAAAAGTATGCAATGGTTAGGATTTGTTGCCATGTACGGAGGAGGGTAAACCTTATCAAAAAGTATAAGGTTTTATAATTTTCCACCTATTTGTATTTCAAAGTTACGCGTATTCCCAAGTCTATAAATTAATTTAAAAAATAGATGCATGTTCCTTCGTCATTATATAGTAGCAAAGTATACATATAAGTGAGAAGATAAAGTACCGCAGAAAAGAAACAAGTAATTAGCAGCTGCCTAAATATAAACTACTCTTAATTAATTTTCAAAGTACCCTAGATGGAGCTGCCTGCTGCCTTCGGTATAGCGTTTGGATGCTTTTTTGTAGTTGCTTTGTTAATTTCTGTATGTACAAAAATAAATCAGGTGAGCGGATCAGTTAGCAGCGAAATGAATTCAGGCCGAAGAAGAGACATTAATAATGACGTTGGTGGTAATGGAGGCATTGGTGGTGGCTGTGATGCAGGTGTTGGAGTCGGCAGTGGTGGTGGCGGCCGTGATGGATGTGGTGGTGGTGGAGGAGGTGGTGATGGAGGTGGTGGCGGCGGTGGTGGATGTGGTGGAGGAGGTGGTGGGGGTTGCTAATTCAATTTAAGAGATGTAATATTTGTATATACAAAACATTTTGTTATAATATTTTTCTAATTAAGAAACCATTATTATTTTTCTTTCCTGAGTTAGGATCTCATACAAATTTATCTATACAATTTTGTTACATTTGTTCAATATTAAACTTGACTTCAGGCCCAATTTTAAGTCGTGGGCCAAATAATAAATTAAGAGTTATAGAATCTATTAAGGGCAAATCTAGTTGGATATGTAAAAATAGATCCCTAAACATCCAAATCCAATAGTCAAGAGGTGTTCTGCTTCAGTGGGAATATGGGTCAACGGTCTTTGACCCGCTTAACTAGTGAGCGAGACGCCCATTGAATGAGCATGACGCTCAACCATTGAGCGTGACGCTCATTCAATGGGCGTCAGCCCTTTAATGCCTTTATCCACTCCACCGGTCTACATTTATTCCTCCACCACCCCCACCCACCCCTATTTACTATATCTTCATCCCCTTCTTTCTTCATCCTTCAAACGAAATTCTACTGGTAATTTTTTTTTACTGATTTTACATTTTTTTGTTGTTTAGATAGATTTGTTGAAATCAAATGGTTAAAAAGAATTCTTTTGTAGAAAATATTGAAGTGGTGCAATTTTGAACGTCCATCAACCGTCGATCTAAACTTCGGTAAGTTTTTTTAACCTTGTTGTGATTTTTATTCATTTTTTTTTTTGTGATTTTTAGTATGTAAAAACTATTACAAATATGATTTTGATCATGCATTTAGTTTTTTATGTAATTTGTTTTGGTGTAGTAATTTGTTATTAAGTAATTAGTAATTAGTTATGTTGTAACTAGTAATTTTTTGTGATGTAATTAGTTATTTTTTACATGTTATGTTTTAATGTAATTTTTGATGAGTTTGTACTGTTTTTTAGTTTTAATGAGGTAACTATTTTAACTTTTATCTTAGGATCATTGTTTAGGTTGTAAATATTGCTAATATTGTTTTATCTAGTAATTTTATGCAAGTAATTTATATTACTTTCAATTTAAGCATGATTGTACTGTTTTTATATAGTTTGTGAGGAGATAATTATTTTAGTTTTTATTTTATGATTATTATTTAGGTTGTGAATATTGTTAATATTTTATATCTAGTAATTTTGTGCAAATAATTGTTATTATATTCAATTTGAGCATGATTGTACTGCTTTTATGTAGTTTGTGAGGAGATAATTATTTTAGTTTTTATTTTATAATTATTATTTAGGTTGTAAAAATTGTAAATATTTTATATCTCGTAATTTTCTGCAAATAATTATTATTATATTCAATTTGAGCTTAATTTAATGAACTAGATTCTTTTAATTTTTGTAGTGAATTAGAATGTTTAGTATCTTTAAGAAAGGGAAACGTCCCAAACGTCGGCAAGTACAATTTTCAAACGATGAACATCAAATTGCAAATCCCAACTTACCTATAGATCAGTACACAATAGTATCGGATAAGAGGTCAGCGGACCACTTAATTAATTTGATTGATCGTCCTCCTGATTTTACCGCACTGCGTGGTGGATGGAGTGAGCTACGTGATGTGTACAGGGTAGCCACTAAGAACAAACTTGTCAAGAGGATTATTGACAACACTGGATGGAGTCGCCTCTTTATAATTGATGTTCCTTATAGTGATAAACGATTGGTCGAGGGGTTGTTAGACAGTTGGTGGGATACCACACATACCTTCCATTTTCCACATTTAGAGATTGGATTTACTCCGTTAGACTATACCATCCTAATTGGAATTCCAATATGTAAGGGCAAGTCTCCAATATGCGACGATAGTAACATGCTTGACTATGGCGTGACGATGAGAACATTTTTTCCAAACATGGTAGTTGACATTAAAGAAGATTGGTATGGGTATAAGAGCGGTGGAATTCCCGTGTCTGTTTTCAAAGCCTACCTCATGAAAACAAAAGGAAGGAATATTGATGATGAGATTGAAGAGGTCACCCGAGCTTTTATGATGTGGATGGTAGGTTAGGTCTTCTTTGGCCATGCTAGATGTGTTGTTAGTATCGGATGGTTAAATCCTTTCGACCCTGTCGAGGAGGTTAACTCTTACGATTGGGGTTCAACAATATGTGGTCGGATTTACAGATCTCAAGATGAGTATTGTCGATGTGTACCATCATTTAGCGGCATGTGAAAGATATTGGAGGTCTGTTATTTTTTTTCCCCGTACATAATCTGTTGGTTTATGTTTTATCCCTGATCAAGTTGTCTAATTTTTCAATTTGTAACTTTATACAGTTCTGGTTTTATGTTCACTTCAATACAGTGGTTCCAATGCTAATTAGACTTATAACTGCTACATAACGTAATTGTTTAATCCAGGTGTTACATATAGATGACGATGATATATTTTTAAATATGATCCAAGCTACTAGATTAGAATATGATGCAGCGAATGCCGAAGACGATGTACTAGCACAGATTGCAGCACAGCGTGCGACAATGGCGATGACGTTGTTTCAACCGGTGCCACGTGAGGTACACTACAAGAAAAATGGGTTTTTGGGGCGGCCAAAGTTGTCGCAAAAAGCCTAAAACACCGCCGCAATAGGGTTATTGCAGCGGACGGTTTTTTGCGTCAAACGTGGAAAATAGGTCTGTCATAAAAGGTTTTTGCGGCGAGATTTTTGGCCGTCCCACAAAGTCCATTATTTTGCGACGGATGTTTTGACGCTAAAGGTTGTCGCAATAGATTTTTAAGTTAGTTATTTATTTTTTTGAAAATTTGTTTTTGTGACTAGTATCGCCGCCGCAATATACCTACATTAGCGACAACCCTCGGGCCGCTGCAAAATCGCCTTTTTTTATGACAACTATTTTGGCCGCCGCAAAAAAGTGTTTTTTTTTCCATGCAGCCTTTCTTTTCAGTGAAATACCTGTTAGTTGTACCTGTTAAATACGACCTTTGCAATGCAAATTCTTCATTATATAAGATTGTAACTTCAGAAATTCAATCGTATGCCAACATTCTTCACAAAAACATCTTTAACTAAACACATTCTAATAATTTCACAGATTCATCAACATTACTTACCAAAAAACATATTTAACTAAACAGATTCCAATCCTCAAAAGTATAGTTTGTTTAAAAAAAACAGTAAAGAACTCCATTGTCTAGCATTAATTCCTCATATGCATTTCAAAATGAATGTCTCTATCCAAAAAACAAAACAAGTAAGAAACTTCCCTTGCCTTCAGCTCATCAACTATATATGCTCATCCTGCAAAACAAAAAGCAAACAACCAAAAGGAGTTAACTACACAATTCCCTTGGTTTAAGTTCTTAATGCATTCATTCCATTAAAACTTCCTTTCAAAATATACAACCAACATGACTTAACTACAGCAATAGATTAATTAATGTAATTCATTCCTTACATTCCATTCAACATTTCCTTTCAAATCACAATCAAAATGAGTTAGACCTAAAAATATTGACCATTTAAACAAAGATGATAGCTAAGGACAATATATATTAATCTCCACAATTGACCATTCCTTTGCCAATCAAAAGCATAAACATGCAATGAATGAGGCCAATACAACCAATAAAATCATATATATATGCTCATTGTTCTTGAGAACTTGATCAATCTCAAAACTTGATGAGAATCTAAAATGATGCAGGGTCATATTATAGAATACAAACCTGGCTTTCACATAAGGAATTTGTTTCTCCTAGATAAAAAGTCAAAGCTTTTAATAAGCGTTTCAGCACCATTTTAGAGAAGCTGTAAAATATTATAGAATATAAACCTAGTTTTCACATAAGGGATTTGTTTCTCCTAGATAAAAAGTCCAAGCTTTTAATAAGCATTTCAACAACATTTTAGAGAAGCTGTAATACTTATAACCCAATACTTGAATTTATACAATGATTCCATATCAAAAGAAAAATAAAAGCATTAGAATAAAGACAATATTATGTTGATTGAATGAACAAAAACAGCAATAGTAATCAAATTTTAGGTCAAGACATGATCATCAACAAATATAAGACCAAGCATTATGTTTTGAAAAAGAAAAACAATTATAAGACCAGCACAGATATAAGATCAAATGAAATAAACTATCTGATCTTTTTTTAGAAATAACTAATAAAATAGTTGCTTACCATAAATGTTCTCTAAAGAGGTTGACGCCGGATACCAAGCATCTCTTCTACTCTATCCATTATGCGCTTCTCTCGCTCCACATTCTGTCGTTCAATCTCATCGTCCCGTGCTTTCATACGCCTCTCATACTCATCGTCTCGTTCTTTAATTCTTCTCTCCATCTCCTCATCTTTTTCTTCTAGCTTCCTCTTCAAATCAGATACTTGGTGCTCTAGATCATTGATTCGAGTAGAATTACTAGTACTTGAAGCTGTTTGGGATCTAAAAAATGCAGTCGGAGTCACACCTAGACCCTCCCCCCTGACACGACCATGTCGTTCCTCCGGCATCACAATCCTATAAATCTCATCGGGAATGGGCAGTTGACATCCATTTTCATCTTGCCCCGCTTTCTCTTTCATTTGTGCCTACATTAGAAACAAATTAGGTGTGTAATTAATTTCCACCTAGTAGAATATATGATAAGAATTTAAAATAATTTTTAAAACTGATTATATGCTACGTACTATGTATAGCCTTGAAACATCGTCAAGAGCATCATTGGTTTTTTTATTTGTGTGGGTTTTGATGAAGAAATCACCTTGAGAGGGTGGGGTGCCATTCTGTTTAGCCTATTCAAACACAATCAAGTATTAAGATTGCTAGTACATGCAAAACTAAGATAAAAGTAAACAAATCAGTTATATACTGAACATACATACCATATCATCTTTGCATCATGGAAAACTTTTTCTACCTGCTGTATGCTTCACCTTTTGTTTGCTTCGGTTGACACAGTTACGCGCAGATATTGCCTACATGTATTCAAATGACAGTACATTATTTGGTAATAAGACATGAAAAAACGATAATGAATGAAAATTTAAACACTTGAACACACCTTATGTGCTGAAGAACTCCAGAATTCCACAAGTTTAAGCCACCCCTCACTAGATAAAACCTTGGGACGATTTGCCAAACGTGCCTCATTTGTAGCGTAGGGTGTATAATGGCGTCTTTTCCATTGAGACTTCTTACTCCTAAAATTCTTAGCGGCAAGTTTGTTCAAGGTAAAATCTTTGTGATCTTCTTCCACGTCCCAAATTTCCTGGTATGCAAGAAACAATGAACCTGTCAAGCTTCAACTAAATTGATTAGAGATAATAACAAGTTTTTCTAAAACTAATTAATAAAACTACCGTGAGGTTGATCCATAACCAGTCCTTATGCTCTTCATTTATCTCATTCCAATACTTTGTCCAATCAAATCGATTATCCATTGTTAGTAGCACTCCAATGCAATCTGAGTATTTAACTTGATTTTTCCCAATCGGACGGCCCCTATCATCCCACTCCAATGGCTCCTTTTGACTACCTGATGGCTTAGCCATCAACTTAAGGAGGGTAGTAGGACCTCGAACCCTTCGTGGTTGAGAAACAGAATCTGTTTAGAAAGATGAAAATAAAAGAATAAGCAGTCAATTAATTGAGTATAAACAAAATGAAATGCTTAAGTTATCTTACCATTAGTAGAAGAACTGGA
>MVGT01000178.1:128619-150397 GCA_002174775.1 Macleaya cordata
AGGAAAAACATTAGTAACAATAAAAGGTCCAACCCATCGAGAACGTAACTTACCGGGAAATAACTTAAGGCGTGAGTGGAATAGAAGAACTTTCTGTCCAACAACAAAGTCCTTCCTTGAGATCATCTTATCATGAAATGCCTTAGTTTTCTCCTTGTAGATCCATGAACTCTCATAGGCATAGTTTCTAATTTCCTCAAGCTCCTTTAGTTGGAGTTTCCTTTGTTCACCCGCAGCATCCATTTCCATGTTACATTCTTTCACCGTCCAAAATGCCTTATGCTCTAACTCAACAGGAAGATGACATGGCTTACCATACACAAGTCGAAATGGGGACATTTCAATTGGAGTTTTATATGCAGTCGCACATGCCCAAAGTGCGTCATCGAGTCGCAAACTCCAATCCTTCCTATTTGGTTTGACAGTCTTCTCTATAATGGATTTGACTTCTCGATTTGACACTTAAGCTTACCCACTAGTTGACTCAAAGAGTTGCTGCTTTAAAGAATAAAGTATGTCAACTGAAAAACAAGAATGCAAATCACTTGGATACCTCATTTCCTCAAAAATATTAAAACGTATAACCTCGCCATCAAACTCCATAGTTAGAGTTCCATCATAAACATCTATTTTGGTTCGGGAAGGTTTCATGAATGGCCTCCCTAAGAGTAAAGGTGTCGGTATAGGGGATGAGTCATCCTCCATCTCAATAACATAGAAATCAGCGGGGAAAACCAACTCATTCACCTGCACTAAAACATTCTCCAAAATACCTTTTGGATAAGTGTTAGATCGGTCGACGAGTTGAATAACTACACCAGTTTCCTTAAGTGAACCAAGATTTAAAGAAGCATAAATAGAATAATGCATGACATTAATAGATGCACCTAAATCTAACATAGCTTTTTCAAAACTGGTGTTGCCGATTGTGCATGGTATGGTGAAACTCCCTAGATCTTTGCATTTCGAGGGAAGCTTCTTTTATAAAATAGCGGAAACATTCTCCCCCACACTTACTATCTCATTACCCTTTAATTTACGCTTGGTGGTGCACAGCTCTTTGAGGAATTTTGCATAGCGTGGCACTTGTTTAATGGCATCTAAGAGAGGTATATTCACTTGTACTTTACGGAACGTTTCCAAAATCTCTTTTTCTTATTCTTATTTCTTAGACTTTGCAAACCTGCTAGGAAAAGGGAGAGAAGCAAGATTAGTAGAATTAGGAACCTTAAAAATTACCTTAGGTGCCGAAGAAGCCTCAATAGGAGTTGTGGCCTCATCCTTTTCAAAAGCAGAATCCTTATGTTGTTCTGTCTCATCCACAATTGCACTTGTTCTTTTTGGTGCTTTTTGTGCTTCTTCAAGTTGTTTTCCACTCCTCAAGGTCATAGAACTAGCATTCTCTCTTGGATTGATCGTAGTTTGGGATGGAAGTTTTACAGATCCTTGTGCTTCTAATCTGCCCACGGTACTAGCTAATTGGCTTACTTGTGTCTCCAAGTTGTTGATAGTTACCCTTGCTTCATGTTGAAATTGCAAAGAGTTAGTAGCTAAAGATTTAACTATATCCTCAAGAGATGTACCTTGGCCTTGAGACACGGGTTGTGGCCGAGGTTGATATGGTAGTTGTGGCCTTGGTTGATTGAAACCAGGTGGATAATTGAAGTTGGCATTAGGAGCAGCTNTAGTGCCAAAAATGATATGTTTAGTAAGAATATCAACCATTTAACCATGTTATCTAGCATTTGGATGTACGGGGTTGATTTTTAAGTCACTACACCATAAAAAGAGGCCAAAAACGTGCTGGAATCTTTTCATACAAGCATGAAATGAAAAATGTAAAAATATAGTCTTGTAGATCATGGAAAAATACACAAAATGGGCTCCGGAATGAGTCAAAAAGATTATGAAACAAAGAAGTTATGATAGTTTGAATGTTCACTTTAACTGTGTTCGATGAAATGCCTAAGTGAATGTTTGATGTGTAGAATTGCTTATTTTACTAATTTCACATTAATACTTTATTTTGTTGGTTTAAATTGAAATATATCAACCTTAGTTTTAAAATCCTAGGGTTTACATTAGGGTCAAACCACAGAGAAAGGGCAAAGTAGTGAAGTCATGAAGGCAGAGGCAGAGAAGAAAGATCCATTATTCACGATAGTGAAACCCCCACAAAGGAGGTTACCTATAGTAATAGAGAATCTACTCAAACCTCTCACTGACTTACAGGAATGCATCAATCCCAGATCGCAGGATCACTTGTGGCAAGACCCCTTAAAGGTTGATGAACACTGTCAAGAAGTACAGCACTAGACACGAGCAGGTAAAGCGTTCAAACTAGCATATTTGAGGTCAGACAACCCAGCTGCTGCAATCAGAGCTCCTCTATTTCAAGTCCCACAACAAAGACCAATGGAACAGAAAGAAGAATATGAATTAGTCGTTGAACAGATGAAGCGAACAAAAGCGAACGTCTCAGTGTAGGGATTACTTGAGGCATCAACCAAGCACCGAAATGCAGTACTTGAAGCGTTGAACTTAATACAAGTTTCTACGGCAATCACACCTGATGAATTAGTAGCAACAGTGGCCCATGTCCGTAGCATTCAGACCATATTATTTTCTGATGAAGACCTCCCAGAAGAAGGGGCAAGACACAATCGAGCCTTGAACATCACTGTAGGATGGAACCACTTGGTGGTACCGCTAGTCCTCATCGATAACGGTTCGGGGGTAAATATATGTACCTTGCAGATGGCAAAACTTATGGGCTTAACTGGTTCAGATATGGCATTTAATGACGGGACTGTAAGGACACTAAAAGGATTTGACAACGGTCGAAAATCTGTCATGGGAGAATTCACTACCTCGATACTAATAGGATGGGTGCATACAGAGGTACATTTCTTGGTGATGGATATTGATGCAAATTTCAACATGTTACTAGGGCAACCCTAGTTGCACTAGCATAAAGTAGTATCATCAACTCTGCACCAGAAAGTCAAGTTTCCGTTCAAGGATCGGATGGTGGTCATCTTCGGGGATAGTGATGAGACTGAAGAGATCGTGAATCGAAATGGCAAGAATATTGTCCCAACAATCGAGGCTGAAAAGTAGTTGTGCAATTTTGCTTAAAAGGAGGTTAACCTACTTATAAAGAGACCATCATATTAACATTCGGATCCTAACTCTGCTTTTATTGGCAAGAAAATAAAATGTCAATTAACTAGTTTGAATTGGTTGCTGTATGTTTTATGGGTTATTTGTATTCTCAAAAGTCAAAATGAATTATAATACATGAAATTAGGCTGGAAACCCAATTCTAGCTATGTTTTAACTTCCCACCCGGCTAACTTTTGGCTTTTTAAATGCAACCCAAAAAAAATTTATCTTTTGTACATATGGCATTTTAAGTTATTTTTTCTGTTTTATAGTTTTTATTATTGACAAAAGTACCCTTCATTTTTTGAAAGCATGTTAGAGAGAATTTTAGAGAGAGAAAGTTAAAGTCAATCTCTTTGCCTAAACTTCACCCAAATGGCGCACAATAGCCAACTCCCCTGCGACGGAGATGGCATTTGCATGCTCTGCAAGAAGAAACCCTTAGAGGAAGAGACTCTCACTTGTAAAACTTGCATCACACCTTGGCACATCTACTGTCTATCCTCCCCACCGGAAACCTTAAGTTCTACTCTTCAATGGGGGTGCCCGGACAATTCTCCAGTCACCGTCGACCTTCCATTGCCGGTAATCGCAAATATTACAGTTGGTGCCAACAGAACATCATGTAACCTTAAAGTTGCGATTCGAGGGATCGAAGCTAATGAATCACTTACGAATCAGGAGAAGGTGAAGAAATGGCAGGAGCTTTGAGCAGCGAAGGTAAATCATCTGATCTTGCTGAGGATAAGTTGAAGATAAAGGAGAACAAAGAGAAGACAAAGGGAGCAACTAATATGCAAGTGACATGCAAGTGACGTGCAAGTGATATGCAAGTGAGGTGCAAGTGATCTGCAAGTGATGTGCAAGTGATGCGCAAGTGATGTGCAAGTGTTGTCCAAGTGATGTACAAGTGTTGTGGAAGTGGCGTGCAAGTAGCGTGTAAGTGACATGTGATACACTAAAAAGTGTATCACTTAAAATCCCTGTGGTAAGTAAGATCGTTATTGAGTATAGTAGTAAGCAAGGGTCATTCCCGCAGAAGATTGTTCCTAATTTATAAGTTATTGACCCAAAACAAACCGAAACTAACTAGGGAATAAATTAAGATTCAAAAAACTACTTAAACTGAATAGAAATAACTAAGACTATGTAGACACACTAAAGACACACTAAACACGTTGCACGTAAAATTGGGGGGGATTCGATTTGAATTGATATGTAAACAAATTAAAATAAAGTAACTAGCTAAATTAGAATCTAAGAAAAATAGAATTTAAAAGGTTAAGAAAATATGATGAGAAATATGGTTAAGAGATCATTCGCCACCTCTAAACATGATTTATAGTTAATGATCAGATTTATCTTTCACTTTCTTTTGAAATTAATAACCCTAAAATAATCACAAGTTCGATTATCTCGATCCTTCTCCACTTTGTCGTTGAGTAAAACAAGCTCTTTACTCAATCTCTTTCCACTAAACAACCTAGAACAAGCTCTCTAAATTTAATTTAATGAAAGCAATAATCCACAAAAGACATAGGTTAAATCAAGTAATAAACACACAAGCTCGGTTTATTTAACTTGAGTTATATTCCACTTGCAATCAAACGAAAATNGTTGCCGAACACCACATATTTCTTTCCTAATGTTTGTGGCCTTGGATGCAGGAAAATACTTCTCAAGAAACAGTTTCTTCATCTCATTCCATGTGATAATGGTGCCGGATGGTAGATCATAAAGCCACTCATTTGCATTGTCGGCTAAGGAGAATAGAAAAGCTCTCAACTTAATTTGCTCTTCAGAGACAGTTGTTGGTTTTATGCTTGAACACACTACATGAAACTCCTTGAGGTGCTTGTTTGGATCTTAACCTGCAAAACCATAGAAAGTTGGTAGAAGATGTATCATTCTAGATTTGAGCTCAACAAAACCCTCAAGTTGTGGAATCTGAATGCAAAGAGGTTTTTGGTCCAAATCTGGTGCCGCTAACTCTTTAAGTGTTCTGTTATTCCCTGCCATCTCTTCTCGCTCGAATTTAACTAACTGGTTTGAAGAGTCCCTTGGTGGACTAGGTGGAAGGGAAGTATATAATGCTCGAGTGAGTTCAGGTAGTGTGGAAATTGAATGTGAAGATGATGGTAAAGGTGGAAAAGGTGCAAACTGCTCTTTTGACCTAAAATAAGACGATGTAAATTCCGATATCCCTTTAACCCTTTGGTCTACCTATTCACCAGTAAGCTCGGACATTCATTCATAAAATTCCTAGAAAAATAAAAATAAAACTATTTAGACGAATACTAAAATAGAAAACAAAACAAAAACAAATAACGAATAACGAATTAATTAGGAAAAACAATCCTCGGCGACACGGCGCCAAAATTGAAATGCTAAAACGTGTATCACTTAAAATCCCTGCAGTAAGTAAGATTGTTATTGAGTATAGTAGTAAGCAAAGGTCATTCCCGCAGAAGATTGTTCCTAATTTATAAGTTATTGACACAAAACAAACCGAAACTAACTAGAGAATAAATTAAAATTCAAAAACCTACTTACACTGAATAGAAATAACTAAGACTATGTAGACACACTAAATACACACTAAACACGTTGCGCGTAAAATTGGGGGGGATTGGTTTCGATTTGATATGTAAACTAATTAAAATAAAGCAACTAACTAAATTAGAATCTAAAAAAAAACATAATTTAAAAAGAAGAAAATATGATGAGACATATGGTTAAGAGATCATTCGCCACCTCTAAACATGATTTATAGTTAATGATCAGATTTATCTTTCACTTTCTTTTGAAATTAATAACCCTAAGATAATCACAAGTTCGATTATCTCGATTCTTCTCCACTTTGTCGTTGAGTAAAATAAGCTCTTTACTCAATCTCTTTCCACTAAACAACCTAGAACAAGCTCTCTAAATTTAATTTAATGAAATCAATAATCCAAAAAAGACATAGGTTAAATCAAGTAATAAACACACAAGCTCGGTTTATTTAACTTGAGTTATATTCCACTTGCAATCAAACGAAAATCTCCCTTAATCGTTGACGACAATCCGCTACTTTTGTCCAGAAATCTTGACAAAACGAATCAAAACCCTAAACTAGCAATTGAATAACTATCACATTAATCTAGTTGCGCACCTAAAAAAATGAAACAACAATTCATGACAAAATAATAACATTAGAATATTAACAATTTCAAAAGAGAGATGAAAGAAAAATTCTGAAATTGATTAATTAAGAACCATGTCTAGGATTTAGAATTCACCCTTAACCAAATAAAGAAATCAGCTACACATGCTTGGAAGATTAATAAATAAATTCAGCAAAGAAAATTGATAAAAAGGAAAAGAAAAGAAGAGGGTTTTTGATATTGCAAACTATGGTGCTGATTAGAATTGCCCCTGCTTTGGGTGTAAATAACAGCAATTTCCGCCTTGTTTTCTCCTGGTTTGGTGTGAAGAAAAGAGGAAGAAGCAGCAGCAACTCTCCCTTCTCTCTTGTGCGTTGAAGAATGATTAAGAAGAAGACAGCAGAAGAAACTCCCCTTGGATCTGATGTCAGGAAGAAGGCAGCAGCAAGTAGCAGCTGCTTTGTTAACAAGAAGAAGAACAGATCCAACCATTTTCTCCTAAAAAATCTCTCCCATGCGGCACCAAGAAACCAGCAGCAGATCTGCTTTGTTAACAAGAAAAAGAAGAACAAATCCAACTCTTTTTGGGCGTGAGTAACAGGCAGGACAGCAGCAGTTGTTCTCTCTCTCTCTTGCACGTTGAAAGAACAGTAGCAGCTGATCTTGGTTTGTATGAATAAGAAGAAGGAGAAAACTAGTAGCAGCAGCCCCTTCTCTGCAATCTCTTATGCGTAGAACACAGCAGCAGCAGCGCACAGGCTATTCTGTGCGTTACAAAGAAGAAGCAACAGCCTTCGTGAAGAAGAAGGAGCAACAGCTCTTACTCTTTCTGCTGTATTATGAACGAAAAGAAAGAAGAACCAGCAGCACAACAGTTGCCGTCCAAGACCAAGAGAAGAAAAAAAAAACAAAAACCCTAGACCTAAACTCCCTGTCGTCCTTTACTAA
The DNA here is from genome assembly GCA_002174775.1 of Macleaya cordata. Classification (NCBI taxonomy): domain Eukaryota; kingdom Viridiplantae; phylum Streptophyta; class Magnoliopsida; order Ranunculales; family Papaveraceae; genus Macleaya; species Macleaya cordata. The sequence continues at coordinate 135,879 of MVGT01000178.1, forward strand.
GCAGCTGCTTAGTTTATTTAAAACCAACCACAAATTTTAAACCTCATTCGTTTTTAAAGTAGTATAACTAGTAGTCCCACTTAAAAAGAATTACTTATGTAGGAAAAGAAAAAATTTGTTTTCTTTAAAAAAAAACGTAAAAAGCAAGTAGAAATAAGCTAGAGTACTTGATGACATCATGCTGATGTTATCACCTGATTTCTCCTTTTAACATGCAGGTGCCCTTATAAAATTATGCTGGTGCCTTTATCAATTTTGATTACTTCAGCTAATTTTGTTCTTCAATTGATTTGCTCCACGACATTCGCCAAATGTTGTAACTTGTCGATTTTTACCGCATTTTGACCGCTTCACTCACATTCCCTACACATAACCAAAATACACTTAATTAATTCAAATAGAATAAAATACTTAACTAACTAATGTAAATATAGACGTATTAAATGTTATATATGTGTGCTTATCAAATACCCCCAAACTTACATTTTGCTAGTCCTCGAGCAAACCTAAAACTAAACTAATCCTAATGAAAAGAATAAAATCCTAACTCACTTTCGCAGGAATCGCGATTGCACTTAGCATGTGCAACAAGCCGTTAAACTCCTAGGTTACCCCTAGTAGACGAGTGTTGTCTCGTGAGGATTTGCAGTTAATCTACCCACAAAATTATAAGTTCAAAATAGAACAGGGTTCACAATATTGTTTCAGAAAAATTGATGTACCAAATCAGAAACATATACAATTAACAATAAGATTTTAGCAAGCAAATAAACATGAAATAGAGTTCAAAACACTATCCGGACACTAAAAACCTTTCACAAATATTCAAGTCTATGAGTTAGAAGTAAATAACCAACAAGAGTGTAATTCTAGTTCTGAGAAAACTACAACCTTGATCACCTTCCTAATACATTTCGCCTCGACTTCAGCCTTACGGTTATACCCTCAAAAATAAAACATTCAGAATTGGTTCACTCTTATATGTGAGTATGAATAAAGCACAAAACAAAAGACTCACATATATATTGAAGAACGAACTATTTTTTAAGGGATTGATCTCAAAGAAAGGAATGTCAACCACTACATTAGGGATGGGGATACTCACTTAACTTCTCACCTGAGCAGAATAGGATGAAGTAAGATATTAATGGTAGAAGGGTAGAGGATTTCTGAGAAGATAGGGGTCTTGGATCTTTAAGCCGAACACCTTTTGAATTGTACATCCTCACTTTTTCTTCAACTGTTCTTTAACTTGAACTATTTTGAATTTGACTTTCTCACTTTCACTCTTTTTTTTTATTATTCTTTTGTAGAAGAAAAATCACCACTTCTTGCATGTAGAACTTGATCTTGATATAGCTCAATTGATGACATATACACATATTGTCCTTCTTATTTTCTCTTCTTTAATCATCCCTATATACTTCTCAGAAATAATGGATAAAAAATTGTAAAGATGTAGAGGTGATGGAAGTGAAACCTAATTGGCCTATTATCATCTACCAAGTCAAGAAAGGCATGTCATGTATCATCTCAGACTACAAAATTAAGATTTTTGCAATCCTAATGTCACCCTCAGTGGTTAAAATATTATAACACTCATGAGATCAAAGAAAGTACCGAAAAATAACTGTGAGATTGAATAGCTCTTCATTCTACTCAGAATTAGCGCAGAAGAGATCTCTCAACAGACAATGAAAGGCCAACAAACTCACACTAGGTAAATAAAAGTAAGTCTCCACTAATGATTATTCGGGATCTCTTAGTTGGGCTCAATCTTCACTAAGATTACACTAATGTGGCTATATGCATGAATTTCTCTAAGACTTGGTATTTCTGAAATACTTTCAGCAAAGGGATAATATAATAAACTAAAAATTCAAAATTTATTAGGAAACCAAAAATCACAATGTTAAAATTGCAAAGCTCCTAATTCACATCATCAACATAAACCCCATTCCATTTTGAAACTCATGGACACGAAAAAAAAAAATTAATTTTTCTCCCTTACCCCCAAACTTAAATCAAACATTGTCTTCAATGTTCCTAAGTATAAATCTATTAATAGCATGAACACAAAAAGATATGCTGAAATAAATACAGGAGTAAGAAAAAAGATTACCATGAAGCGAATCAATGCCCAAAAATAGCAATGAATAAAACAAGCAATGAATCAAATAATGAAGAGTAAAAGTAAAAGAGAGCAAATCTGAGTATGGTGTGCTCTCCACGGCTATAATTTTCCTCCATCCTTTGGGTTGCCTCCCAATTAGCGCTTGGTTTATTGTCCTCAGCCTGACTTGTACCCCTATTTATCCATCAAGAGACGCTGGTTCGTAGAGAGGTACCTCATCCGCATTATGCGTCACAAAAGGTTTATAATAAGGCTTTAGTCTATGTCCATTCACTTTGAACTCCTTATCCGTCTTCAAACTTCGAATTTCAACTGCACCATTAGGAAAAACATTAGTAACAATAAAAGGTCCAACCCATCGAGAACGTAACTTACCGGGAAATAACTTAAGGCGTGAGTGGAATAGAAGAACTTTTTGTCCAACAACAAAGTCCTTCCTTGAGATCATCTTATCATGAAATGCCTTAGTTTTCTCCTTGTAGATCCGTGAACTCTCATAGGCGTCGTTTCTGATTTCCTCAAGCTCATTTAACTGGAGTTTCCTTTGTTGACCCGCAGCATCCATTTCCATGTTACATTCTTTCACCGCCCAAAATGCCTTGTGCTCTAACTCAACGGGAAGATGACACGGCTTACCATACACAAGACGAAATGGGGACATTCCAATTGGAGTTTTATATGCAGTCCTATATGCCCAAAGTGCGTCATCGAGTCGCAAACTCCAATCCTTCCTATTTGGTTTGACAGTCTTCTCTAGAATGGACTTGACTTCTCGGTTCGACACTTCAGCTTGCCCACTAGTTTGGGGGTGGTATGGCGTGGAAACCTTATGTGTAATGTTGTATTTCTTTAGCAAAGCTTCGAATGACCGGTTGCAAAAATGACTACCTCTGTCGCTGATTATGGCTCTTGGTGTTCCAAACCTTGCAAAAATGTTAGTCTTCACAAAATCTACAACCACTTTAGAATCATTAGTTCGGGTGGCTTTTGCTTCCACCCATTTTGACACATAATCAACAGCAAGAAGTATGTAAAGATTACCATGCGAAGAAACAAAAGGTCCCATGAAATCAATACCCCAAACATCAAAGATTTCAACAATTAGTATAGGTGTTTGTGGCATTTGATTCCGTGCACCTAAGTTACCTGTTCTTTGACAACGGTCACAAGATTTGCAAAAGATAAATGCATCTTTGAACAATGTAGGCCAATAAAATCCACTCTCAAGTACCTTGAGAGCTGTTCGTTTTGCTCCAAAGTGTCCACCACATGCATAAGAATGGCAGAAAGTGAGTATAGAAGAAAATTCTGAATTAGGTACACACCTTCTTATCATTTGATCTGCACAATGCTTCCACAAATATGGATCGTCCCACACATATTGCCCTGCGATCTTTTTTAGTTTGTACTTTTGAGCATGAGTTAAATCATCCGGCATCTGTTTGGTGACCAAATAATTTACTATGTCCGCATACCAAGGAGTCGAGGTTGCCACAGTAAGTAACTGCTCATCCGGGAAGTTTTCTTGCAAAGGAAGTGCATCTTCATCATGAATGAGGCGGCTAAGGTGGTCTGCAACCACATTTTCACTACCTTTCTTGTCTTTGATTTCCAGATCAAACTCTTGCAAGAGGAGTATCCACCTTATGAGCCTCGGCTTTGCATCCTTTTTGGTGAGCAGGTACCTAAGAGCAGCATGATCAGAAAACACGGTTACTTTAGTGCCAATTAAATAAGAACGAAACTTTTCTAAAGCAAAAATAACCGCTAATAGCTCCTTTTCAGTTGTGGAATAGTTAAGTTGTGCATCATTCAAGGTCCTGGATGCATAATAGATGGCATGAGGAAGCTTGCCGACTCGCTGCCCCAAAACTGCTCCCACAGCATAATCACTTGCATCACACATCAACTCAAATGGATGGCTCCAATCTGGTGGTTGAATAACAGGAGCCGTGGTCAAGAGCTCTTTCAGTCGCTCAAATGCCTCTTTGCACTCTTCGTTGAATTCAAATGCCACGTCCTTTTGTAATAATCTGCATAAGGGCCTTGCAATCTTTGAAAAATCTTTGATAAACCTTCGATAAAATCCTGCATGACCAAGAAAAGAACGAACCTCCCTCACACTTGTGGGAGGTGGTAAGGAGCGAACAAGATCTATCTTAGATTTATCTACTTCTATTCCTTTAGTAGAAATGATATGACCTAAAACTATACCATGATCTACCATAAAGTGACATTTCTCCCAATTAAGCACAAGGTTAGTTTCCATGCAGCGTTTAAGAACAAGTGTAAGGTTATCTAAACATTTGTCAAAAGAGTCACCATAGACACTAAAATCATCCATAAAAACCTCTATGATGTTTTCAACATAATCTGAAAATATACTGACCATACACCGTTGAAAAGTAGCAGGAGCGTTGCAAAGACCAAATGGCATACGTCGATAGGCAAACGTTCCAAAGGGGCAAGTGAATGTTGTCTTCTCTTGGTCCTCCGGTGCAATTACGATCTGATTATAACCTGAGTAACCATCAAGAAAACAATAGTGAGTATGACCAGCCAACCTTTCTAACATTTGGTCAATAAATGGCAAAGGAAAATGATCCTTGCGAGTGGTAGAGTTAAGTTTTCGATAATCAATGCAAACCCGCCAACCCGTTTGGACACGAGTTGGTACTAGCTCATTCTCCTCATTCTTCACCACCGTGATGCCGGATCTCTTTGGAACAACTTGGACCGGGCTCACCCATTTGCTGTCTGAAATAGGGTAGATCACGCCAACATCTAGTAGTTTCAAGATTTCTTTCTTAACAACCTCCATCATAGGAGGGTTCAATCGACGTTGAGCTTCCCTAGTTGGCTTTGCTCCATCCTCAAGTAGAATTCGGTGCATGCACATGGAAGGACTAATCCCTTTTATGTCGGCTATTGTCCAGCCTATAGCCGTTTTATGGTCTTTCAACACACGGATTAGCCTTTCTTCTTGTAGTGTTGTGATGTTCCTTGCAATGATTACCGGTAACGTATCATCCTCACCTAAGTACACATATTTAAGATGCTCTGGAAGAGGTTTAAGCTCCAAGGTGGGGGCCTGCATCACAGAAGGTAAAAGTTTCTCGTTAGATAAAGGCAAAGAAATAAAAGAAACATCATACCTCTTTGGAACTTCCGGCAATGACTCTAAAGATGCCACAGTCTCCTCAATGTTGTCACAAACTTGCACATCCCTTCTTGGATTTTTGGAATCCTCTGGCTCAAGGCTGTTTTTAATGGCAATCTCCAATGCATCCCCACTAGTTAACTCAAAGAATTGCTGCACTAAAGAGTCAAGTATGTCAACTGAAAAACAAGAATGTAAATCACTTGGATACCTCATTGCCTCAAAAATATTGAAACGTATAACCTCGCCATCAAACTCCATAGTTAGAGTTCCATCATAAACATCTATTTTAGTTCGGGCAGTTTTCATGAATGGCCTCCCTAAGAGTAATGGAGTCGGCATAGGGGATGAGTCATCCTCCATCTCAAGAACATAGAAATCAGCGGGGAAAACTAACTCGTTCACCTGCACTAAAACATCCTCCAAAACACCTTTTGGATAAGCGTTAGACCGGTCGGCGAGTTGAATAACTACACCGGTTTCCTTAAGTGAACCAAGATTTAAAGAAGCATAAATGGAATAAGGCATGACATTAATAGATGCTCCTAAATCTAACATAGCTTTTTCAAACCTGGTGTTGCCGATTGTGCATGGTATGGTGAAACTTCCTGGATCTTTGCATTTTGGGGGAAGCTTCTTTTGTAAAACAGCGGATACATTCTCCCCCACACTTACTATCTCATTACCCTTTAATTTACGCTTGGTGGTGCACAACTCTTTGAGGAATTTTGCATAGCGTGGCACTTGTTTAATGGCATCTAAGAGAGGAATATTAACTTGAACCTTGCGGAAGGTTTCCAAAATCTCTCTTTCATGTTCTTCTTTCTTTGACTTTGCAAACCTGCTAGGAAAAGGTGGAGAAGAAACATTAGTAGAATTAGGAACCTTAAAACTTACCTTAGGTGCCGAAGAAGCCTCAATTGGAGCTGTGGCCTCATCCTTTTCAAAAGTTGAATCTTTTTCCTGTTCTGCCTCATCTACAGTTGCCCTTGCTCTTTTCGGTGCTTTCGGTGCTTCCTCAAGTTGTTTTCCACTCCTTAAAGTCATAGAACTTGCATTCTCTCTAGGATTGATTGTAGTTTGGGATGGAAGTTTTCCAGATCCTTGTGCTTCTAATCTGCCCACGGTACTAGCCAATTGGCTCACTTGCGTCTCCAAGTTCTTGATAGTTGCCCTTGCTTCCTGTTGAAATTGCAAAGAGTTAGTAGCTAAAGATTTAACTATATCCTCAAGAGATGTACCTTGGCCTTGAGACATGGGTTGTGGACGAGGTTGATATGGTAGTTGCGGCCTTGGTTGATTGAAACCAGGTGGGTGATTGAAGTTGGCATTAGGAGCAGCTTGTTGATGATTTCCCGAATAACTAAAATTAGGATGATCCCTCCATCCAACATTGTAAGTATTGGAAAAAGGATCATACTTCTGTCTTTGTACCTGCTGCCCTTGAAACCCTCCTAGAGCATTGGCTTGCTCCAAATTATTTTCTTGCAAAGATGGGCACATATCGGTTGGATGACCTACCATAGAGCATACTCCACACATCTTTGATTGTTGAATAGTACCCACAGCCATCTGTTGAACTAGTGAGGTAAGGTTAGCTAGTTGTTGCTCAATGTTGGATGTAATACTAACCTCATTCACCTTCCTTGGTGGCAATTCTGATCGGTTGCTAAACTGTTGTGAATTAGCCGCCATATTAGCTATCAAATTCCTTGCTGCCATAGGTGTCTTGTCAACTAAAGCTCCTCCACTTGCAGCATCTATCATGCTCCTTTCCATTGGCATAAGACCTTCATAAAAATATTGAATTAGGAGCTGCTCACTAATTTGGTGATGAGGGCAAGATGCACATAGCTTCTTGAATCTCTCCCAATACTCATATAAACTCTCTCCATTTTGTTGCTGAACACCACATATTTCTTTCCTAATGTTTGTGGCCTTGGATGCAGGAAAATACTTCTCAAGAAACAGTTTCTTCATCTCATTCCATGTGATAATGGTGCCGGATGGTAGATCATAAAGCCACTCATTTGCATTGTCGGCTAAGGAGAATAGAAAAGCTCTCAACTTAATTTGCTCTTCAGAGACAGTTGTTGGTTTTATGCTTGAACACACTACATGAAACTCCTTGAGGTGCTTGTTTGGATCTTTACCTGCAAAACCATAGAAAGTTGGTAGAAGATGTATCATTCTAGATTTGAGCTCAACAAAACCCTCAAGTTGTGGAATCTGAATGCAAAGAGGTTTTTGGTCCAAATCTGGTGCCGCTAACTCTTTAAGTGTTCTGTTATTCCCTGCCATCTCTTCTCGCTCGAATTTAACTAACTGGTTTGAAGAGTCCCTTGGTGGACTAGGTGGAAGGGAAGTATATAATGCTCGAGTGAGTTCAGGTAGTGTGGAAATTGAATGTGAAGATGATGGTAAAGGTGGAAAAGGTGCAAACTGCTCTTTTGACCTAAAATAAGACGATGTAAATTCCGATATCCCTTTAACCCTTTGGTCTACCTATTCACCAGTAAGCTCGGACATTCATTCATAAAATTCCTAGAAAAATAAAAATAAAACTATTTAGACGAATACTAAAATAGAAAACAAAACAAAAACAAATAACGAATAACGAATTAATTAGGAAAAACAATCCTCGGCGACACGGCGCCAAAATTGAAATGCTAAAACGTGTATCACTTAAAATCCCTGCAGTAAGTAAGATTGTTATTGAGTATAGTAGTAAGCAAAGGTCATTCCCGCAGAAGATTGTTCCTAATTTATAAGTTATTGACACAAAACAAACCGAAACTAACTAGAGAATAAATTAAAATTCAAAAACCTACTTACACTGAATAGAAATAACTAAGACTATGTAGACACACTAAATACACACTAAACACGTTGCGCGTAAAATTGGGGGGGATTGGTTTCGATTTGATATGTAAACTAATTAAAATAAAGCAACTAACTAAATTAGAATCTAAAAAAAAACATAATTTAAAAAGAAGAAAATATGATGAGACATATGGTTAAGAGATCATTCGCCACCTCTAAACATGATTTATAGTTAATGATCAGATTTATCTTTCACTTTCTTTTGAAATTAATAACCCTAAGATAATCACAAGTTCGATTATCTCGATTCTTCTCCACTTTGTCGTTGAGTAAAATAAGCTCTTTACTCAATCTCTTTCCACTAAACAACCTAGAACAAGCTCTCTAAATTTAATTTAATGAAATCAATAATCCAAAAAAGACATAGGTTAAATCAAGTAATAAACACACAAGCTCGGTTTATTTAACTTGAGTTATATTCCACTTGCAATCAAACGAAAATCTCCCTTAATCGTTGACGACAATCCGCTACTTTTGTCCAGAAATCTTGACAAAACGAATCAAAACCCTAAACTAGCAATTGAATAACTATCACATTTATCTAGTTGCGCACCTAAATAAATGAAACAGCAATTCATGACAAAATAATAACATTAGAATATTAACAATTTTAAAAGAGAGATGAAAGAAAAATTCTGAAATTGATTAATTAAGAACCATGTCTAGGATTTAGAATTCACCCTTAACCAAATAAAGAAATCAGCTACACATGCTTGGAAGATTAATAAATAAATTCAGCAAAGAAAATTGATAAAAAGGAAAAGAAAACAAGATGGTTTTTTATATTGCAAACTATGGTGCTGATTGGAATTGCCCCTGTTTTGGGTGTAAATAACAGCAATCTCCTCCTTGTTTTCTCCTGGTTTGGTGTGAAGAAAAGAGGAAGAAGTAGCAACAACTCTCCCTTCTCTCTTGTGCGTTGAAGAACGATTAAGAAGAAGTCAGCAGAAGAAACTCCCCTTAGATCTGACGTCAGGAAGAAGGCAGCAGCAAGTAGCAGCTGCTTTTATTAACAAGAAGAAGAACAGATCCAACCTTTTTTTCCTACAAAATCTCTCCCGTGCGGCTCCAAGAAACCAGCAGCAGATCTGCTTTGTTAACAAGAAAAAGAAGAACAAATCTAACTCTTTTTGGGCATGAGTAACAGGCAGGACAGCAGCAGTTGTTCTCTCTCTCTCTTGCACGTTGAAAGAAGAGTAGCAGCTGATCTTGGTTTGTATGAATAAGAAGAAAGAGAAAACCAGTAGCAGCAGCCCCTTCTCTGCAATCTCTTATGCGTAGAACACAGCAGCAGCAGCGGCGCACAGGCTATTCTGTGCGTTACAAAGAAGAAGCAGCAGCCTTCATGAAGAAGAAGGAGCAGCAGCTCTTGCTCTCTTTGCTGTATTATGAACGAAAAGAAAGAACCAGCAACACAGCAGCTGCCGTCCAAGACCAAGAGAGGAAAAAAAAACAAAAACCCTAGACCTAAACTCCCTACCGTCCTTTACTAAGCAACTGCTTAGTTTATTTCAAACCAACCACAAATTTTAAACCTCATTCTTTTTTAAAGTCGTCTAACTAGTAGTCCCACTTAAAAAGAATTACTTATGTAGGAAAAGAAAAAATCTGTTTTCTTTTAAAAAAAAACGTAGAAAGCAAGTAGAAATAAGCTAGAGTGCTTGATGACATCATGCTGATGTCATCACCTGATTTATCCTTTTAACATGCAGGTGCCCTTATAAAATTATGCTAGTGCCTTTATCAATTTCGATTAGTTCAACTAATTTTGTTCTTCAATTGATTTGCTCCACGACATTCGCCAAATGTTGTAACTTGTCGATTTTTACCGCATTTTGATCGCTTCACTCACATTTCCTACATATAACCAAAATACACTGAATTAATTCAAATAGAATAAAATACTTAACTAACTAATGTAAATATAGACGTATTAAATGTTATATATGTGTGCTTATCAACATGCAAGTATATATAAATAGTATGCAAGTATTATGCAACTGTATGCAACTTCACCTTAAAACTCTTTTTCATATTTAACTTCTTCATTTTTTTTATCTCTATTTCTTAAAAGAAAAAAAAACCTAGATCTCAAAACGAATAACCTAAATCTATTTCTTCTTCTTCTTCTTCTTCTTCTTCTTCTTCTTCTCTATCATCATCCTCTTCATCTTCAACTTTTTCCGGCGAGTTGAATCCGTCATCAAATTCGACGACTAAATGGACTCATCATCTTCTTCATCTTTTTAGTGAGAGAAGCGAGAGTGAAAAGAGAGAGAGAAGAGTGGTACGAGAATGAGAATAAGTTTTTTTTCTCTAGAAGGATTTTTTAGTCATTTGAATGGGCCATGTAACTTTTTGGGTTTTCTTTACAAAATAGATTTTGACTGGGTTGGAAGTTAAAGGGAGGTCTTGTATTGGGTTTATTTCTCATTCTCTCATTATAATATTGTTGTTTTCTTCGAATTAAAAAAACTCTAGCTAATGTGTTAGCTAATCAAATGGCTAATATCCACCCATTAAGTTGATTTTAAATGTGAAGGCCATTGGTATTCCGCAACAACTAAGGCGAAGTTTGGTTCATAATAGTGGAGACTATTTTCATTGTTTTCAAAACTAATATGGGATACAATAAATGTTGGAGAAATTGTAATAAATAAGTCAGTTGGACTCATATGTATATGACGATTTAGAGACGTTTTCAGACGTATGATATTGAAAGGGCACACATGGAGTTGGTTATTTGGGATGTCGCATGGCATCATTACAATTAAATGAAGAGGTTATCTCTTCATCAAATAACCATGGGGTGCCAATTGCACCCCAACGTATCCTTACTAAGAGGTGCCAATTGCACCCTAACGTACCCTATAAATAGGGATATCTTTTCACTTTCTCAAATCTTTCTTATGTGATTTCTCTCTCTTTAGTCTCTCTTACTCTTTTATTTACTAAGAGAAATTCATACAGTTTCGTTGGAGTGTTCGTGAGAATTCTTCAGTATGCTAGCTGCAGAATTATGTAGATTGTTGTATCTTGGAGGTAATTTGCCAAATTCTGATAGCAAACTGTTGTTATGGGGGCGCATAACACCTTAAGGAAAGTGTGATATATACTCTTCAAGCCATCATTTATTTTTCAGATTTTTCTTCATATTAAATTAGTCAACAGAAATCTCTAAAATAAATTAGTATGGATTTTTTTTTTGGAAGAAGGCAAGTGGGGTTAAGGAGACCCCAACCAAAATGAAAACTACCTACGATATATAAAATTACATTGATCTTCAAGAATGATTTTCTTTAACTCTTCAAGAAGCTCAGGGGGGGATCACCAAAAACTCACAATCAGGGTAAATGCTGGCCAAAGCGTCAACTGCTCTATTAGTCTGTCTATAGATGTGACTGATAGTAAAGTACTCTAGTTCACTGACTAATCGAAAGATACGATTCCAAATGTGCCTGACTTGCCAAAGAGGCTTTAGGCTAGAGATTTTGAAGTAAGATACAATTGTTTAGGAATCTGAACTGATACAAATCCTTTTAAAACCATAGGCAGCAGCAAGTTTCAGACCTACTTCAACTCCTTGAAGCTCATGTATAGTGATTGTAGCAGGTCTTGAGCTACCAGCACAATAGCAATAACATTACCCTTGGCATCATGTAAAATTGCTCCAAAACTCCCAAAGCTATAGTATAGAGATCCATCTGAATTTATAAGAATATAATCTTCATCCAGTTTTTGCCAAGTACAAGTAATCTCCTGATGATGAACAAAAGCAGCATTAATATTCCAAGAGGAGATGAGCTATCTATTAAGATCAATATCTTCAACCTTAATGTCCCTGGTCGAAACCTTGATACGAACTTCTTGAATAATTAGATGAAGTATAAAGTACTTGGTTCGGGCATTCGTTTTGAATATTCTATTATTCCTCTCTATCCAAATGAAATAAATAAAAGAATACAAGCTCAGTTTCCTGAAGTAGTTAATGGTTGTGTTACCTGTAAACTGAGATGCACACCATCGCAATTCACTTTCCTAGTCACTTAAGAGAGCACGGTTGTAACCCATATAGCATAAAAGATGATTTTCGACTTCATTTGCTGAATCACAGAGAACACATGTAGAATTAATTTATAGGAATTTTCCATCGTTGGAGTTTTACTTTAGTTTTCATTGCATAGTGGAATGCAATCCAGGTGAGGAAGGAATGTCTAGGGATACACCTTTTGAACCAAACTAAGATTTTCCACCAAGGAAAAAGACTAATAGGCCTTAAAGCTTAATAGGTATCCTTGAGTGTATACGCTCCTTGGTTTTCAGCCCTCCAAACAATCTCTTCTTTAACACTCATATCAATGTCTACCTCATTCAGTCTAGGCATAATGGCATAGAGATGGTGCAGGTGTGAAGGGATCTCCTAATTTCCATCAGAAATACAAGCACTAGCTGTTGCATTTAGATGGCATGGAGAGTAGAATCAAGTTGAAGAGCCTGAGGGAACTGGTCCATAAGAATACCCATCGGGTGCCAATTATCTTTCTAGAATCTAGTAGTGTGCCCATCCCCTATAAGATGAAAGATAAGGTTACTAGCCACCTCTATCTATTATATATATAATATACTATAGGAGAAGCCTTAGGTTAACAAAACCCTCTCTCTTAGGTGTGAGTTAAAAAAACCTACATTATAAACATATGGCCTAATCTTTTATTTATTATTGGGTTAACAAAACCCTCTATTTTAGGTGTGTGGGTTAAAAAACCTACATTATAAATATATAGCCCAATCTATTATAATATACTATAAGGAGAAGCCTTTTTCAAATTTTAAAACAACTAAATTTTTTAATTATCTAATAAAAAATTCAAGTTTTTTTTTTAAAAGAAGCCCCCCGTGCCTTGCACGGGATATGAGGGCTAGTGTTTTCTAATATCCTCTTCCAGCACCAAGAGGCGTCATTAGGGACCTTCATAAACCAGAAATCCTTTGATTGAATTAGATTTTACTTGACCCAAGTAACCCATAAAGTATCATTCTCAATGGATAGGTCCCAAATATGTTTCAAATGAGCAGCAGTATTCACACACTCAATATCTATAATGCCCAAACCTCCTTCATTAAAAGAGTGACAAACCTTGTGCCAGTTTATAGCAGGAGTTTTGTTCGAGAGGTCTATGCTTGACCAAAGGAATTTTATCATAATTGAATTGATTTCTTTCAAATTAAAGCACACTTGGGTAGCACAAAACATAATTGCCAATAGACCAGCATGCTAGTAATGACAGCTTTAATAAGAAGAAGTCGACCTGCATAAGAAAGGAATCTCGTAGTCCAAGCTTTAATTCGACCCATAATCTTATTAATTAGAGGAATACAATCCCCATAGGAGAGCCTAGTAAAAAGAAGAGGAAGACCCAAGTATCGAATAGGCAGAGACCCATTTTCAATAGTAAGGATACTGTTAATGATGACCAGAGTGTCCTCAGGCACAGCAGAACTGAATACTTCATTTTTCCCTCTATTTACCTCCAAGCCAGAACAAGATTTGAAGAGCTTAAGGCCAAAGCATAATCAACATTAATCCCTTCATAAACACTATCAAATCGTCTGCAAAGCTAAGGTGTGTTATGATGGGCTCCTTGCATCTGGGATGGAGAGAGAAACAACCCTTGTCCACCTGTTACAAATGCAAATAATTAAAAATTTCCATCACCAAAACAAATAGATAAGGCGAAATAGGACAGCCTGGTCTCAACCCTTTTAGGGCTTCAAAGTAACTAGCTGGGCTGCCATTGACAAGGATAAAGAATTTTTTCGTAGATAATAGCACCTTGATCCAACCTATAAACTTAGCAGGAAACCCAAACTTCTTCAAAATGTCAAAGAGAGCATGCCGGTAACACAAATCCTAACTCTCTCCTTATTTAATCTACAGTCTTAGTTAAGAAAATAAATAATATAAGGAAAAACCATGCATAAATAAAGTAGAGATGTCCTCTTTATTTTTTTTAACAGGGCCAAGCCACAAATTCGAGCATTTTTCATCAGATGGTTATAATAGTAATGTATCATAATATTTCAATTTTCATCCAATGGTCAAGACTCAAGAGAACACCGCACTCAAACTAATTAGGGGGAACGACGGTTTAGTCCCTTTTGATAGGGAATAATACTGTTCAGTCCCAGCAATAACATTTATGACACTTTAGTCCAAAAAACACGGAAACCACACGGGCGCTTTTAAGAGGACTAAAATACCCTCGCGGTTAATAGACTGCGTCTAGAAACAGTATAAAAGCTTTAACACTTACTCACAGTCAAAAAAACCCTAACAAAACG
>MVGT01000182.1:2872-53220 GCA_002174775.1 Macleaya cordata
GTGAGATTATGGACATAATGAGGAGAACATCCTCACAAAAAATCAGCTATTGATTTATCTGTATGTAAGCCCCACATGCCATGGTAATAGTGAGGGCACTGGAACCGCTCTCTTATAATACCCCTAATTAAAGAAATAACCCACTACAAAAAAACTGACTTTTAGGGACGCTTATTTAGGGACGTTTTTTAGAGTGTCCCAAATAATCGATTATTGGGGATGGTTTAAAGCTGTTTGTCCCTAATGGGCAATTATTTGGGACGGATTATTCAGATTCAGTTCTTAAAAATGTATAATTTGGGACGGTTTTGTCCGTCGTAGATGACCTTTAAGGAGCACGATCTAAGTAGTTGGAAAATGGGTTTATAGGGACGGCTACAAAATCCATCGTAAATGTAACTATTAGGGACGAATTTTACAAATATTTTCAGTCCCTAATGTGTAAAATATTTGGCGGCCAACATTTCCCGCATTCAGTTTTCGCGGAAAATATTTGGGGCGGAAAAGGTAACGATTAGGGACGCAATTGTCCATCGTTAAAACCCTTTTTTCTTTAAACACCTTCTTTCTGAAAACCAACCGTTAACAAAAAAGAAAAAATCAGTTCGGCAAGTTCGGCAAGCAAATGCGAATGGTGCCCTAGCTCCTTACCAGCGCCGTTTTTCTTCCACCATCGTGCTCACCGCCGGCGAGGTAACTCTCCCTACTCTCTCTTTTTCTATTCTCTGCTCAGTCTCTCTCTCTCTATATATATATTTTGCTCTCTCTTCTCTGCTAATCTCTCCATCATTCTCCTCTGCTTTCTCTTTTATCTGACTGATCTCTCTCTTTTCTCTCTTCTCTGCTTGTTCTCTCTCTACATTCGTCTCTATCCTTTCTCTGCTCTCTCTATTGATCTCCCCTTCTCTCTCTTTTATCTCTTCAGTCGTTCTCTCCTCCCTCTCTCTATTTTCTTTTTTTTGATCGATCATCTCTCTGTTTTCTTTCTCTGCTTTCTCTCTCTGCTCTCTCTATAAAGAAATTTTACAGGGGTGTGATAGATAGCACCAACGATGTCTTTGTTTTGTTTGTTTGTTTTTTTTTTGACAATCAAGTTATCTGCTGTACCCAAGGGGACTAGGGAAAATTATGTTGAACAATATTGCTAGCCTTTCAGTCTAACAACCCTAGTTTGGTTAACCATGTCAATAATTTTATTTCTGAGATTATCTATATATGCTTGTAGACTTGTACAAAACAAAGCTTTGTTTTGTTTAATCAATTTTTGATTTATTAGCATTCGATTATTGCCCATCAATTTTACAAGTCTGCATGACATGACATTACTGTTTTTTTTATTAAACAAGTAAACATTCTAGGTATAACAGTGACGAGACCCAAAACTGTTGAAAATGAGAGGTTTATATAAGTTATGGAAAATACTTTGCATGGGTAAACAGCCTATCTGAATTAGTTTGATTATATCTAATTAGCCTAGATACTAAGCTGTGTTTTGTTTGATTAGCTTTTTTGACTTTCGGAAATATGCTTGAAGCATAGTGTATTGGAACATCCTCACCATAAAATTAACGATTAGATCATCATTCCAATACTATTAAACTCACATTAGTTTGACAATTGTATTACAATATTTGATTTAAATTTTAAAACAATAAGAAAGATCAAATCCAAAGATTCTAACTTCTAACTCATCGAACAAGTGATCAGAATGCCCTAACTTTCTTCCCTGAACCAAAAATACTTTAAAAACAAATCAGTCTTCACTCTTCAGCCAATTTTTTGCAATAGATGAGAACAAGGATGGCGAGGTGTAAACGCCCATGGCGTCTCCAAGATTCTCCTCCAATGATTTTCCTTTGCATTAAGAAAGTTCAAGGATTGTTTTTAATTAGATGGATTTTTCATAGAAATTTTTATTAGCAACTAAAATTACAAAAAAAAAAAAAGTAGAATTATTTGTTTGACAATTGCTAGCAAAACTCACTGTTTCTTTAAGTCAATTATAATTGACTTTTCATTGACCCCAGCTTGTCCCCCTTAACCATTTACTAGCCACCTAATAACTCAGCCCTTATTATTTTAATCTTTGATTTAACAAGTCATATAGTTGGCTATTGGAATGATGGTGTGTTTTCTCTATACGAGAGAAAGAGAATGATTATATATATAGGGTAGTGTGATGTATCCTGTATAAATCATAATCATAATTAATACCCCATTTTTTCAAGCTACATTAAGGGACCATACCTCAGTTTGATTTGTGTAGATAAAGAAGAATATAATAGCTGTTAACCACCCAATTAAGAAAATTAGACATTTAGAATTTTAGTTTGGCTATAATTATGAATTCTCACTTCTTATTCAAATAATTAGATGTGACTTGTTATATATTTTATTAGAAATTGAATAAGGTTATGTCACATTATAAAGAGAGATTTGTTAGCTTAATTAATATCTTCTTCTATATTTGTTTCTTTCACATTATGGAAAGTTGTCGTTTTAGGAGATTGAATTTACTAATGTATGGATAACTATTTTGGTTGGAATTATATGCCCTGATTATCTTTTTCTGTACTTCCATCTTTCACATTTAAAATCAGGGTACTATTACTAAGTTAAAGTGGGGGGCCTTAAGTAAGGATAAGTAGCGTCACTTCTCTTTTTTATTATAGTCATACTCATTGAGATGAGGAAAATAAACCTAGATATCTTTTGGAAGTTTATATAATGATTGGCTATTGGAATGATGGTGTGTTTTCTCTGTAAGGGAGAAAGATAATACTATATATATTTATCTTTTTACTAACTTCAGCTGTAAAAACATAAGTTGAATGATTTAATATCCTAGCTTTATATCTTTTGTACCTTCTGATGTAAAAGCATAGTGCAATATCTAAGCATTGTTCAGTTTTACTCTCTTCTTATGACATATCAGCAAGCAAGCATTCACTAGCTATACAGTTCCAAAATGTGCAGTTAGATGATAGTAAACCAAATATAGAATACAAAATAATGTTTCCTTTTAGGACATCCATGCGTTATGTTAAAGATCATATTTTGTTGAAGCTAATTAACAATCAATAACTTAATATGATTTTCATTTAGTTTGGAACTTTTTATCATTGTTGTAGGATTTCTTTTGTAACTGCTTTAAATTTTGTGGGCACCCTCATTAGTTTTTGTGTGTAATATCATTGTTTGTTGATGTTTTCTTGCTATCACCATGTTGATATTTGTTCATTATTGTACTCATTATATAGATTGCTTCATTATATGGATTGCTGAAATATATAGATTATAACGTTTTTCGATAGAGGAGTTGAGCAGTAGAGCATAGAATGAATGTAAAATAGAATGAAACCTCTACAAGATAGATTTGAGTATAGTTTACGCATGGTTGGAGCGCTATTGGAATGATGGGAATTGTTTTTGTAAGAGAGAAAGATAATAATGATCTCTTTCTCTTCTTCTTTTTTTGGTTTTAGTGTTTATTTTATATTAGGATCTACTGTATACTCTTGCCTAATCTGTGCAACTCTTTTTCTTATTATTCTTCTTATATTTTTGATTTCATTATTTATTTTGTATTAGGTTTCTACTGTATGCTCTTGCCTTATCTGTACATGTCTTCTTCTTCTTCTTTTTGGTCATTGTTTATTTTATATTAGATTTCTATTGTATACTATTGCCTACTTTATGCTGCACAAATTAACAATGAAAGACTGATTCATTTATTTACTTATTTTTTTTGCTATAGTTAGCAATTTAGGGAATAGTCAGCAATGGATAAAAGTTGGGTCCACATGGATCAGTGTACTAAAGAGTACGATGATGGGTTGAAGGCATTCATAGAGCATGCCTTTGTCCATGGGTTCATTTGTGGTGGCAAAGTGAAGTGTCCTTGCTCCGATTGTAAAAACTTGAAAGATGTAAATAAAGAAGAACTCTATGAACATTTGATATGCAAGACAATGATTACGAATTACAAGGTGTGGCATCTTCATGGAGAGAAATTCGAGACAACACCTACTCCAGAACCAATATTAGATACTATTGATAGTGATGGTAATAATGATGGTGATGGTCGTAATGGTGTTGATGATGGCACTGGTGACGACATAATTGGTTTGTTTCGAGATATATACGAAAGACCGGTCGTAGACAATGATATAGATGGTGTGGCGGAGGAAACCAATATTGTACCCAGCAATGGTGCTTCTGCCCAATTTTACAAATTGGCAGAAGAATCGAAGGAGGCTTTGTATCCTGGATGTAAAAATTTCACAAAGTTGTCATTTCTTTTTAGACTATGGCACCTCAAATGCCTCGGTGGTGTTAGCAATAAGATATTTACTTCATTATTGGACTTATTAAGAAAGGCGTTTCCTGAGGGGTGTACTTTGCCAGAAAACTTCACGCAGAGCAAGAAGATTATTTTGGACATGGGTTTGGGTTACAACAAGATCGATGCATGCCCGAATGATTGTATGTTGTTTTGGAAGGAGAACTCCAAGCTTAAAGAATGCACTGTATGTGGGGCTTCAAGATATGTTAAGGAGAGTGGTATTACAAATAATAAAACGCCGGCAAAGATTCTGCGTCACTTCCCATTGAAACCGAGGCTGCAACGTTTGTACATGTCATCTAAAGTTGCAACTGACATGAGATGGCATGAAGAAGGTCGCACAAAAGATGGGGTGATGAGGCATTTAGCAGATTCAGAGGCTTGGAAACACTTTGATGAGATGTATCCAAGATTCGCTGCAGATCCAAGAAATGTAAGACTGGGATTAGCAAGCGATGGCTTCAACCCATTCGGAACCATGAGTTCTACACACAGCACGTGGCCCGTGGTAATTATCCCATATAATTTGCCACCGTGGTTGTGCATGAAGCAACCTCATATGATCTTGTCTTTGCTTATACCGGGTCCTAAAAGCCCTGGAAATGACATTGACGTTTACATGAGACCTTTAATAGATGAGCTCAAAGAATTGTGGGTAGAAGGGGTGGACACTTATGATGCATCGAGGAAGGAAATGTTCACGATGCATGCAGCTGTGTTGTCCACCATTAGTGACTTACTAGGTTTGGCGATGCTTTCGGGTTGGAGCACGAAGGGATACTTGGCATGCCCATCATGCCACAAGGATAGATGCAGCATGTATCTAAAGAATGGGAGGAAACAATGTTATATGGGACATCGTCGGTTCTTACCATTGGATCATAAGTTTAGTAGACTCAAGAAGGATTTTAACGGAGATATTGAAATGAAAGCAGCTCCAACTCCATTAACAAGGATGGATATATTGAAACAATTAGAAGGTATTCCAAACACATTTGGGAAAGTTTCTCAAGAGGATGATAGTGCGCGAAGGAAAAGACCTCGAGTGATAGAGTGGCCAGGTAATTGGAAGAAGTTGACTGTACTTAGCGAGTTGGAATATTTTCCATACCTTTTACTCAGACATAATTTGGATGTAATGCACATCAAGAAGAACTTATTTGATAATGTGGTTGGTACTATTCTCGATCTTGATGGGAAATCCAAGTACGGTTTAAAGGCAAGATTGGACTTACAAAGAATGGAGATCAGGCCTGAGCTTCACCCAGAATGGCACGAAGACAAGAAAAAATATTATATACCCCCTGCATGCTACTCCATGAATAAAACCGAGAAACAAACTTTTTGCAAGGTTTTGAAGAGTGTAAAGGTTCCAGATGGTTACTATTCTAACTTTACAAAGTGCATAAAAGTCAAAGAAGGCAAGATATCTGGTTTAAAGAGTCACGATTCGCATGTCATTATGCAACACTTTTTACCCTTAGCTATTCGAAAGACCTTGCCAAAGAAGGTTAGCTCCATATTAATAGAGTTAAGTGCCTTCTTTCGCGAATTATGCACCAAGGTAGGTCGACCTGAGGATTTTAGGAGGCTAGGGGAGCGCATTGCACTCGTACTTTGCAACTTTGAACGAATCTTTCCACCTGCTTTTTTTGACATTATGGTGCACTTGCCCATCCATTTGGCTTCTGAAGCGGAAATAAGTGGACCTGTCCATTATCGTTGGATGTATCCTGTAGAAAGGTATTTGTTGTATGTAGGATACATGATTTCCTTTCTAATTAATCTGGTATCTTTGAATTTCACTCATTCTTGTGTAACTTGCTTATGAGAATAGGTATTTGTCTACACTAAAGAAGTACGTACGCAATAGGGCTCAACCTGAGGGGTCTATTGCAGAGGGATACGTGATTGAAGAATGCCTCACATTTGTGACGAGGTACTTGGATGATGTTGAGACACGACTAAACAGGCCTCCTAGGTACAAGGAAGATAGTCCTATTGGAGGTGTTGAAGGCTTTGTGCTTAGCCCTAAAGAGAGGGAACAAGTACATGACTATGTGTTGTTTAATGCTGATAACATCTCTACTTATATAAAGTAAGATGGAATACAATTCTACATAAATACTAGTCGTCTATTTCTTATTTTCTTTATATTCAATTAATAATATATACCCTTTTTCATGTAGACGACACAATCAACTTCTGAAAATGTTGAACCCAAAAATATCTGTTCGTGACATCCAAAGAAAGCACAAGAAAGAATTTGCAGGATGGTTCAAAGATTGTATTAGAACGTCACTGAAAGCGAAAAAATCAATTTCTGCAGGGCTCGATGTGATTGCTGAAGGTCCATTTACTACAGCAAAAAGATTCACTGGTTATACAGTTGGTGGGGTTCCTTTCAAAACTGTTGATAGAGATCGTGGATCTAAAACCCAGAATAGTGGTATTACGGTTAACGCAACCGTGATGAGCTATGCGAGTTCGAAAGATCGGAGGCCAGTTGAAGCGGAGATTACGTATTATGGACGTTTAATCGACATAATTGAGGTGTCATATCCTCAGGGTCGAACATTTCTACTATTTAAATGTGATTGGGTCGATGTCACTACAAGTAGAGGTATTAGAGTTGATGAGCTTGGGTTCACTCTAGTCAATTTTACACATTTGTTGTCCCAAAAGGATGAACCCTACGTGTTAGCATCTCAAGTTAGACAAGTTTTTTACGTTCAAGATCCAACAGAACCGGAATGGCATGTTGTGGTGAAGACTAAGCCTAGAGACACATATGACTTGGGTGGAGATGATGATATACCTTTTGATAATGATCCTTTTGGTAATCGTAACCAAATTGATGATGATGAAGATGATAATATCAACTTGGTGAGGGATGATGTGAGTGGAGGATATGTTGACGGTGCTCCACCTACATATGAGGCCGAAATAAATACTTCTACAGATTTCATTAATGATGAAGATGAGGATCTGGGTGAAGATGAAGATGAAGATGAAGATGAAGATGAACTTGAATTAGACGACGGATAAACTTCTAACACTTGATTGTCAATTTGCATTTTGCTTATTCAATGTTATTGTCGATGTTATTTTTTTTTTTGTTATTCTAGTTGTTATCTTTATTTGATCTCAATCCTCAAATATGTTCACAAAGTTCCAACTTCAAGACCACATTTAATTTGATGTTTTAATTTCTTTTCTTTTATTTTATTTAAATGAATTAAGTTATATTTCATTTCTCATTGTCGTGATGTTGTTACAAATGTGTAGGTAAATGGCTGAAGAACAAGCAGTTGCTCCTAAAAATGTCCGAGGACCAGCCAAGTTGGCATTCTTGGGGAGAACAGAATCGGGGAAATTACCAGTTACTTTTCGTAATGGGGTTGCAATTGGCCCAAACTCAACTGAGTTGTCTGCTTTAGTAGGGCGTCTCGGAAGGGATGCCAATCTGTTGCCATTTGATTCTCTTAAATGGCCAAAGGTGGATATCGAATTTAAGGATAGAGTGTTACTAGAAATCAAGGTAAAATCAAACATCATATTTGAGTTTTTTTTGTTTTTCAATTAAGTATCTACAACAATAAATATGACTAATGTATCTTACTTTTTCATTCCTTAAGCAACACTTTGACTTCCCAGATGAGTGCAACAAGTATGTCCTTAAGCAGCTCAACGCGGCATGGAGGGATGAAAAGTCAGATATGAAGCGTGACTATTTTAAACCCTTTGCCACAACGGAAGAGCGATTGGCAAACTGTCCACCTAAGTTGCCCGAGGATCAATGGATGGTGCTAGTGCAATACTGGGAGAATCCCAAAGTCGCTGTAAGTTCTAAATTATTTATATGATTGTTAAGGTTATTCATCATTTTTCTATATTTACTAGTTTTATAAAAATCAATTTTGTTATATAGGATGATGCAGAAAAAAATATACTAAATCGGAGTAAGCTGACCATATTCCATACTGGGGGCTCCAAAAGCTTTATGAAGCATGTGGTTGAGGTAAAATTGAACAACAATCAACATCTTAATACTTGAGTTGTTTTTATTTATATGTGTTTTCATATTTTAATAGATAGAGGAAGATCCGGAGCGAGATGCAACACAAGGAACACCCGCGACTCGAGTAGAAATCTTCAAGAAAACTCATACTCGGAAAGATAAGACACCCATCAATGACCTAGCTAAGGAAAAAATGGTATGGAATATATTAATTAATTATTGCGTTATATTTTCAATTGAAAGGCATTTTTATGTATGTAATATGTATACATATATATTTGCAGGACCAGATGAAGGAGAAAACTGATAAGGCGATTGAGGAGGGTTCTTCATCTATATATTCCACTGGAGCTGATGACATCTTTTCTCAGGTCATGGGACCTGATAGCAGAGGTCGGAGGAGGTGTTTCGGAAGAGTGACATTTCTGAGGGAATCGTCAAACTCTAGCTCTAATAGGGAGAATGTTGAGGTTACGACCTTGAAGCGAAAGGTAGTGGACGTAGAGGATGAATTAAAGAACACAAAACAACAATGTTCAGATCTTCAACCCACTACGGAGCAGCTGCGAGCTTCACTCAATACTGCCATGGATGAATTAACCATGATGAGAGGATATTTTCGAATGTTTTTTGCCAATGGAGTATGAATTTTAATGGTTGGTATTTTCTAATTACATAAGTTTAATATGTTACATACACTAACAAGTTTTTATTGCTTTATTGTAGCATCCATCTCCACCCACCCAAGTACCAAGGAGTGCTTCTACTTCATCACCAAGTTCTGCCACACGCTCTAACCATCAGTAAGGTGTCTCTCTCTCTCTCTCTCTCTATATATATATATATGTTAATTCTATAAACTTGAGACCTTGTTGAACCTCCCAACTGTTATCTACTATTATGAGTCCTAGATAAACTTGATTGATTCCACATCTTATATATCCTATACCTGTACTTAAAGTCTTGTTTATTTATACTTTTGGTGAATAATTCCTGCAACCACTAGTTATTCAACTTTTTCTTTTTTATGTTTCTAGCTTGTATATTTGGATGATAGTATTTTTTGCATGTCTTGCTTTAGTAATGATGTGGGTGTTATCTCATATCATCTTGGGATTTTTATGTGGAATACATCCTAGAAATGCATATACACAATCACTGTATCATCACTAATATGTTAAACTAGTTGTATGCAAACATTTTAGATCACGTATTGAAAGGTAGAGCTTAAAGCTCCATTGGTGGTTGCATGAACATACAAAAAATTTCACTTATTCATCTTAGGATATCACAAATTCTGCTCTTCAACTAAGAATTTGATAACCTTCTTAAATTTCCTGCTTTTGGGAAGAATGTTCAACATGATCATTTTTTTTATAAGCCAACATGATCACTCTATCATTCAAACATGGATGGATTTTGATAGTTTGAATTGTTAAATTAGTGGATTTTCAGTCAACTTTTGACATATGTAAGCAAACTAAAAAATTGATGATTTGCACAGTAGATCTTGTACTTTTGGGAGAGCTTTGACTATTTTAGTGCCTAGTCTTTTTTCTTGCAAAATGTCTCTCTAGCCCTTAACTTTGTGGGTCTTAATATTTTTTTCCTTTATATATGTTCACCTGAGTCTTTTTTTTTCTTCTCTCTCTAAAACTAAAGAATTAGTACAACTTTTTGGTATATACATATCATTTGGATGTTCCTTGTTGTTATAATCTCTTGAAAACATATATTTAAGATATGAATTTTGTCTTTTATTTTTGTTCTTCAATGTGTTATTGGTAGAAAATATATGATTTTATTGCAGGAAATTTCATTTGGTTGGGTTATTATTTCCATTTGTTTAACCTCAACTCAATTATTGTGAAACTTCATTTCGTTATGTTTACAGTCCATATATCGTCTTAGAAGTGGAACACTATTTTCTATTAAAATGTTGTTTACATTATTAATATGGATTATTGGATTTGCAGGGATGTAATATAATAGTTGTACATAGATGGGAGTTTTGCAAATGTGTTCAAGGGAAAGGTGGAGACGATTTATGGGAGCTCGAGTTTGCAACCGTAAAACTTCTTATTTTTTGGATTATTAATCTAAGATATGCATTTTGATAGTGGAATAGAAGTTTAACTTGTGAATGCACATTCTATCTTGTTTTGGGCTAGTAAATGGATGTAGACTTGTTATTTTAAATTTAGGAAAAGAATGCAAAAGATGTTATTTTGGACTTATGAATGTGGAATGTAAGTAGATGTTATTTTGGACTTGTGACTGTAGTATGTAAGTAAATATTATTTTGCACTTGTGAATGTTAATGCAAGTAGATGTTATTTTAGACTTGTGAATGTGGATGTTATTTTAGTCTTATGAATGTGGATTTTATTTAAGAATGGATAAATGTAATGACAGGTGAACAAGTGTTGTGAAAATAAGTGTGCAGAATAGATAATTGTAATGACAAGTGAACAGGTGAAAAAAAAAAAAAAGAGTATTAGGGACGGCCCAAACCGTCCCCAATAAGTGTAGGCGTTAATACCCACGACACCTATTAGCGACGGTTAATATGTGTCCCAAACTATTAGGGACAGTTCACAAGCATCCCAAATAGTAAGGAATTAATGTAATTAAATACCAATTTTTGGGACGGTTTAAACCGTCGCGAATAATCTGAGCATTAGGGACAGAGCGATAACCGTCACAAAGACCGTCCCTAACACTTTCTGCGACGCCTCGGTTGTCCACGAGTGTAAAACCGTCGCAGATAACTATTAGGGACGGTTTCTATGTATTTGGGACGGTTTTTAACCGTCCCTAATAGTATTTTTTTTGTAGTGCGCCTACCAAATAACTTATTAAAACTACCAATTTTTTTCCTCTTCCACCAAAACATGTTCTTCTTTGAGAATAAAAAAATCCTCACTAGAAAGCCAAAACCCTCTCTATCTCATATTTGATCAAATCATGTCCTCTCTAAGATTTTTTATATTACCAATTCAATAAACTTAAATAATTAAGAATGATTGATTAATTAAGTAGAACACTCAATCATTAGAATCCGGACAACTAAAATCTAAGGTAAGTGATGCTCGATTATAAAAATTTAATTGGTTATTTTACAACTAAAAATGCAAGAAGAATAATCTTCAAAGTGATTATATTTTCTATACTTTCTTGGGTAGTTCTTCATTGTTATGAGAGTGTTTAAGGAATAATTGTAAGTGTTGGTCTTTGATTTG
Source organism: Macleaya cordata (assembly GCA_002174775.1). NCBI lineage: Eukaryota > Viridiplantae > Streptophyta > Magnoliopsida > Ranunculales > Papaveraceae > Macleaya > Macleaya cordata. Next base: position 14,481 of record MVGT01000182.1, read on the forward strand.
GATACTGTAAAAGAACTTAATTGTAGTTGATCTTTTAGAGATGTTTTACCTTTTGTTGTAATTTAATAATAAATTTTTTTTAGGTAGTTACATTGTTTTAAATATTAGTATATAGGGCCTCGTTTTCAGGAGCTCGCCTCGGGCCCAAAATCTTAGATCCGGCCCTGCCAAATCCCTCATCAAATATGTTCTACTCGTCATATCAACGCATCTCCAGAACCCAAGAAAAAATTGCAAATAAAACTTTCCAAAAAAGAAAACTGGAAATGCAAAAATTGAGAATCTAAATTATTGCAAAAACTCTAAAAGATTGAAAACTTAAGGGCCCGTTTGGTTCACGATTGAAAAACTTGTTTTCAAAAATTAATTACACCTAAACTAACTACATTTTGTATCACATCTAAAACTATTTTTTTGACTTTGCTATAAAATCCTAAATGATTTTATTGAAAACAAAGAAAACAACATTTTTTTGTTTTGTAAAATCATACATGATTTTATTGTAAATCTTAAAACAGTTTTAGATGTAGTACAAAATGCATATTAGTTTAGGTGTAAATTAGTTTTTAAAAACAAGTTTTCAAATCACGAACCAAACGAGCCCTAAAAATCTCCCAAAATTTTGATTTCGGTACTTTAGTTGATCGAGAGACAGATGACTCTTATTCATCCTGAGGCTTAATTCCATCCTGACAGTGAAATTAAAAGTTGTTTTTTTAACTACTTTTTAAGTAGGGGATGTTTTGACAGTGAATTTTTTAGTTACTAATAAAAATTTCTATGAAAAATCCATCGAATTTAAAATAATCCATGAACTTATATATATATATATATATAAATCCATCGAATTTAAAATAATCCATGAACTTCAAAACGCAAAGGAGAATCTTCGCCATCATTTGTTCTCTATTGCGAAAAATTGGCTGAATTAAGAGTGAAGACTCATTTATTGTCAAAGTGTTTTTGGTTCAGTGAAAAAAGTTAGGGCATTCTCTACACTTGTTCGATGGGCATCCTTAGTGGGGCCCTTGGTTCATAAGAGCTGGTCTTTTCCGAGAACAATTATTGATTTCATTTGGGGTTGGAAACATACCCTAAAAATTCCAACTATTAGTTTTTTGAATTTCTGCCTACCATTTGCAATTTGGTGGGAATTATGGAATGAAAGATATCGTAGGTTGTTCCAAAACATTGAGAGGTACATTGTTAAAATCGTGGTTGAAACTAAATCGTTATTATTCAGCTGGATGAACTGCATTGATTCTTTTAAGAACATCCGGTTTGATGAGCTGAATTTTTATTGGGACAAATTTGTAATCATGTAATTTTTAGTTGTCTTTTTTCTTAGTTGCTTTCTCCATGTAACACTCTCTGATGCTAAAAAAGAATCTTCCTGTTTCATCTTTTTGTTGTTTTAAAATAAATATTGTAACATATTTGTCAAACCCATCATTTGACTAATCTTTTGGAACCCTTATCAACCCCTTTAGCAATTTTCATCAACTTGTTCTCCCTTAGTCATTTACTAACTCGCCCAATAATAAACCAATAAAAAAAAGGTGGTCTTTTTTTAATTGATCGTACATAAATAAAAATTTATATAGTAAAGAGAACATAATTCTTAAAATCACTTACGACCATCTCAATAGAGCCCTACAAAAAAAAGTAAGGCTTAGATGGGACTAAACAAGGTGGGGCTGAATAACCCCTCTTAGTTGAAGTGGGCCCCACATTAGGAAGGGCCTTTTAAACCGGATCGAATGTCCGCACTCTATTTTCTTTTTCTTTTTTTCTTTTTTTTAGAGAGTGGTAGGGATGATTTAGAGATTCCATCAAACTTGTCCTAACAAGTAAATCATAGATCCATGTGATTTTGATCTTCCCAAGCCAACTGATATGGATCTTCCCCATGTAAATTAAGAACTTTGATAATTAAGATATCATCAAATCTTTTATTCCAATTCAGGTACTTACAGCTAATGTTCCCACAACTTACAATAAAAATAATATAAGCTATTAAAAACAAAGACTGTTGTTATTAGCACTTAAGATTGTTATCTGTTGTGACATAAGTTAATTGATTTTTGGTCAATCACCAAAAATTTGATTAGGATCAGTGGCCTCTTTTCTTTCTTTGCTCCCACGAATCAAATTAGTACTAAAATTAAGAAGTTTCTCGATCTGCCTATTCTCCCTCACTCTCTCTGTTGTCCCTCTTTCTACTCTCTCTTTCAATCTCCCTTCTCCCCACTTAACAGAAAATCGATCGAAATCAATAAGCATAAACAAAAAGAGAGTAACACAAGAAAATAAATAAACTATCACTTCATTAAAGAAGAAAAATTACTCAGCACTGTATTCTATCTGCTACTTGCATACCCTGTACCCACTACATATATTTATAGCAAAGCATAATCCCTAAAGCTATTGAACTTCTAAAAATTTCAAATTGCTAATCAAATTAGCAAGATCTAACACATAACTTCTACTTCAAATAAAAGCAATCGTGCAGACTTTTAGGGCCCGTTTGGTTCGTAATTTGAAAACTTGTTTTTAAAAACTAATTTACACCTAAACTAATATGCATTGTGTACTACATCTAAAACTGTTTTAAGATTTACAATAAAATCATGTATGATTTTACAAAACAAAAAAATGTTGTTTTCTTTGTTTTCAATGAAATCATTTAGGATTTTATAGCAAAGTCAAAAAAATAGTTTTAGATGTGATAGAAAATGTAGTTAGCTTAGGTGTAAATTAGTTTTTGAAAACAAATTTTTCAATCACGAACCAAACGGGCCCCTAAAGTTTGAGTTTAACTCAAACTCCATCTCTCTCGATCTCTGTCTTCCCTCTCTCGATCTATAGAGAGGTTTGAAAATTCCAAGGCTCCATTTCCTTCTATTCTCTCTCTCTTCCTATTCTGTTTCTCCATCTCTCTCCTCTCTCTCTCTCCTCTCTCTCTCCCTATTCTGTTTCTCCATCTCTCTCTCGAAATCTGCTGCCGTCCCTCTCTTTCCAATTGTAAATTTTAGGTTTAGGTTAAAAAAAATATTTAAAATTAAAACGAAATTTTTAGGTTTATTATGTAGGATTTCCGCAAACAAAATGTGACAATAGAAGTGGTAAAAATAAGATTACCTCTAAGTATAGGATACAACCAATAAAAAATTTAAGTGTCAATAACAACACTCAAAATAAAAATCCCAAAAAAAAGAAAAAAAAACTATTTTTCATTAATTACTGTATATAAGTTTGTTTTAATTGATCATACATATCTTTAAACCAATGTTTTAAAAACTGGACCGGTAATCGAATCGGAGAAGCTAGTGGATTGGGTCAATTTGGTTCAATCACTGGGTTGACCAGTGGGTTAAGTCTAAACTATTAATACAATAACAAAAATAAGAACACATTGTTTTATGCAGCACAGTTGGTAAAGTGTTTGAAGTCACTTATGGTCTTGTGTTCCAAACTCAACAGTTAAAGTTTTGAAAAATACTAAAACTCTTAAATAACAATTAGTTGTATAGTAATTATACTATCATAATGACAACAATTTAATGGTAGAAGGTTTGTCACTATAGGGTCTTGGGTTCATAACCCAGCAAGCTTATTTTTGCAAAATGTAAAATCTTATAACACTTTAACTTAAAAACGAACTGATTTAAAAATTGACTGGGTCACCTGGTTCACTGGGAAAAATTATTGGGTCAATGTTGACCCAAACTGGAAATTTAACTGGGTTACCGGTTCACCGTTTGAACCGGCTGGTCCGGTCCGATTTTTAAAACACGTTTCCAGCCATGATCTTTCATATGAAATTTACTAGCTAGAACCGTCGACATCTTTTCTGCCCTAGCGTGTTCTCGAGTAAATACTCTTTGAACTTTGGGGATGTAAGATAGTCGATTTGAATGGCATATCATCACTACTAGTACTAGGGTCTGTCGACATTGGAACGTAGTAATGGTTGCAATTTTTCCTAGTAGTTAGCTTCTTCTTCAGTGAGAAAATTTTGGCCCTGCTTGGTATGCAGTGAAAATTTACAGAATGCAAATTACCACAGCTGTGGTAGTGGTAGTTTGCATGGATAAACAAGGACATAGATATCCTAACTAGTAGAGGAATACTATACCAAGCAGATTTTGACCGGGAATAACTGCAGATGCAAATTTTTACTGCATACCAAGCAGGGCCTTTGTGTCGAATACCAGCAATGGAAGACATTATGATGATGATCAGTAATTAGGTTATTCAGAGAAGCTAGAGAGAGAAAGAGATCGAGTTATAACACAAAAAGTTAAAGGAAGCTAGCGAGCAAGGAGGAATGGGGATTAATTAATAATGATCGGTAATGGGTTATATATATTAAAAAGATATTAAAGTACAGTGTAAATAGATGTTTTAATTGAAAGCATGTTTCAAATACCTTGTGTGGTGGCACTTTTTACAAAAAATTATTTTTAATTTTATTAATTTTTAGAAATTATATTAACCCACACTTAAGAGAGAGGGTTATGTTAACCCAATATTTTATTTTTAGGTCACGTATATATACTGTAGGTTTTTTTAACCCACACCTAAGAGAGAGATTTGTTAACCTAAAGTTTCATCTTAATAGTGTAGTATAGATTTGCGAAACCCAAACCTTGCTCTTTAACATTGAAATTCTGGTAGAAACTTCTATCATCCAAACATCGTTGCACTGTCTCACTCTCAAAACATCTCTAGGTTTAAAAAAAACGATTTTTAATTTCACTCCACCTTTGTTTATTAATAATTCCATTTAGTTTTGGGGAAAAGCATCAAAATACCCAATATATAGTATTTTGAGTCTAGTTAGCCTTTTTAATTTTAGTGTTCATGTTTTACCTTTTTTAATTTTTTTTAATGAAAATACTTTTAGGACCGGCCCTTTAATCTGTTCTCTCCCTTAAACCCAAAAATAAGGGGTTCCAGCTTAAAATATTATGTAATTTCTACCCTGCTCTTAAAAAATCCTACTAGGGCATAGCAAGGCTCAATACGTGCTCTCGGTGGCACAACGAAGTATAATGGGTCCGGAAACTTTGATACCATATTCATCCAGACGGAACATTACTCAAACAAATGTACAAATGTAGTGTTGCCGCGTTGGCATGCTCCCTTATGAAGTTAGGGTTGAGGATGGGATCCACTAGACTTGCTTCAATCATCAAAATAGGGATTTAGAGATTCCACTATACTTTCCCTAACAAGCACTCCTAGATCCACTTGTCATTTTGATCTTCCCATGCGAACTGATCATATATGGATCTTCAACTTTGATAATTAAGATATCATCAAAAAAAAATTATCACAATTCAGGTGCAACGAATGTTCCTACAACTTACAATATTTTCAACTTTTCTTACTATTTAGCTTCTTCTTCAATGAGAAAATTTTTCGTCCAATGGAAGACATAGTTAGTAATTAGATTCACAAAAACTAAAGAGAGAAAGTAGAGAGAGAGTGTTCTGTTTAGAGCACAAGAAATTAGGTATGAGTGCAATTAATAGGTAATATAATAAAACTTCTATAAAGTAAAATATCGTTGCACCTTGTAATCTGTATCTCTCAAAACGTCCCTAGCTACTTAAAATTGTGTCTAAATTTTGATACTCTAATATGTAAAATGCTAAAAGATTACGCACATTTTGTGGGATTTTCTTCCCCCAAACCCATCGTATGGCCATTATCCCCTCGTGATTTTAATCATATCCTCGAGTTTCGTCTTACCCAAACTTCAAGGCATAGACTGCCGTCCACCTCAGGGAGGGATGTAAATCCCCCAAAATGTGCGTACATTCTAGCATCACTCCTCTAATATTTATTGTTGAGAGGAGTTATAATTGGCCCTATTTTATTCAACAGTCTACAACATCGAAAAATTATTTTTGTAGCTAAGGTCCACATGATGATGATCCAATGGCACTCTGAAACTTTTAATTAAGTCGGTAGAAAATCAATTCCAATAAACGTTAACCCCATCAATTTCTAATAAATTTTTTGAAATATTAGTGATATACACTTGCATGAGAAAAAAATGACAGGGAGGATTTTTTTTTTTTTATGCACGGACAGTCCTCGGCACACGTAAGCGCGATGAAAAAAAGACTGAAAATCCTTCTACTGAATAATAGCAGTGCACGTTAGCAAACCCCATTTAATAAATTTTAACATAAAAATGACTATAACTTTTAAAATATAAATCGAATTTTTATAAAATTTATACTGTTGGAAAGAATTTTCAAGATCTTTAAAACAAGATCAAACATGAATACCAAATTCAACAAAAAAAATCAAAAAACCCATTTACGAAGCTATAAAAACCCAAATTGTATGCAAACTATAATTTGCATACTGTAAATTTACATATTACAATTTTTTTTTTTTAAAATAACTATTTACAAAGCAATAAAACCCAGATTGTATGCAAACTATAATTTGCATACTGGAAATTTTAATTTGTAAATAGTTTATTTCTTTTTTTAAAAAATCAATTCACAAAACTATAAAAATCTAGATTGTATGCAAACTATAATTTGCATATAATTAATTTTTAAAAAAAAATCCATTCACGAAGCTATAAAACCTAGATTATATGCAAACTATAATTTGTATATAGTTAATTTTAAAAAAATCCATTCACAAAGCGAATGCAAAAAATGCATGAAAATATACTATGCAAACTATAACTTATGCAAGTTATGTGTCTCCATAGTCTAATTATAGAGTTTTTTTTTTGAATTTGATATTGTTGTCTGATCTGATTTTAAAGATCTTGAAAAGTACTTTCTAAAACTTTAAATTTGACCAAAATCTAATAGATTAAAAATTATAGTATTTTAAATTTTAAAAATATTATTTTCTCTCTCTGCCAAGTCATCGGTCCCCACAAGTAAAAACAATTAGAAGTCTGTGTAGGCCCTTCAAAAAGTGAGTCATCGATGTGGTTGAAGACTTGAGGTGTTGGATAAGGTGGGGCTCAATAACGCCTCTTTTTTGTAATTTTAGGAAGTAATAGTATTTCCAATGCAAAATGTTTATTCTAACCTATGCCATGGGTTATAAAAAAATATCTAACAAAATCTTCACAATAAATATTTTTAAAAAAAATGCATCTCCAATGCAAATGTCTTGGGATTCTTTTGTACTTATGTGATATTTAATTTTTTAATGAATCCAATTTATTTTATTTAAACAGTAACTAAAAATTTTAGAGGGAAGAAATTGATGAGTTCAATTCTAGTGTTTGTATGGGTCACACACAAATTAATGTCAATTCAAATAAGGTCTTGATGCTGTATTCTTCAAGGGTTAAATTATCCACAAATTTTTTTTAAATAAAGTACTATTAATTTTCTTTAGGTTTGTGATTTCCCAATTTTAAGAGAATCACATTCCAAGTTAAAAAACTACCAAACACCTAATTAGAATTATCACAATATTCTTAGAAATTGTATTTTATTCCCGTTAATCAAACATGATTTCTTTCTGAATTGTCTAACTGAAACTTTGAGGGTACAAGTTAACCAACATTGTTATTAGAATCGTACGAGTCACGAGTCGACTCGTACGATTCGTAGCCAGGATTTCTTCAACAGATACGACTCGCATATGTGAGTCGTAATCTGCTACGAATCAGCGAGTTGGGTGCTATTCAGCTGATACGCTTTGAATCTCCCGAATCGACCGAGACAGTAAATGTACTTTTAAATGCTTCTCTGATTTTTTATCTTTGTTATTACGCTGGCTACAACTAGGGCTGTGGAAAAATAATCCAATCCGCCCAAACCGACCAATCCAATTTAATTTAGGTTGGATCGAAACCGATCCAAAGATGAGATCAAGGCGGATCGGTTTAGAGTTCTTGAAATCCAATAGGGACGGATCGGTTGGCGGATCCTAACGTGTAAAACCAATACCCAACCGATCCAATCCACTTACTAATATAATAATATATTTTGTAATTCTTCAAAATAAGTAAGGGTAATAATGTAGCTATGTAATCATGTATATATATATATATATATATATATATAACACAACACAAAGCTAATCCTAACTTTGATGGTAATTTTTTAGATACAAAAAATACAGGTTAGGAGTTTCTCAATACAGTAATTATGGGTCTAAGTTGAAAATAATTGATAACTTAACCAGACCCAACAATTATTTTTTAATTTTATGGGCCATAAATAGAGAGTCTCATAAATATTAAAGGCCCAATTGGTATGTTTAACATGCCTGGCCCAATAGGCCCAAACCGACAAACCAATCCAATCCAATCCAATCTTGATTGGGGCGGATCGGATTGGATGGGATGGGATCTATTGGGTGGATCAGATTGGATTGAAAACCCAATATCCAATCACACATTGGATCGGATGCGGATCGAACCAAAATCAATGGTTTTGATCCGCTATACACCCCTGGCTACAACCACAATTCAACTATATATTTTGACATTTGTCCCACCAAAACGTAATTCCCAAAAAAAATACCTGCCCTTTTGTCCTTTTTTGACTTCTCTACCATTTTGTTTGCTTCATGCCCCTACCCTTACAAGAAATTACAATTTAATACCCCTCCATTAACCCCGATGAACCCAAGAGATTAAAATTAGGGATGGCAAAAATTCCCATGGATCAGGGTCCCCGCGGGGATCCGCCCCTAATGGGGCGGGGATGGGGAGAAAATTCTATCCCCGCCCGGGGACGGGGATCACATTCCCCGCCCCGTCCCCGCCCCCATCCCCGCCCCGTTTAGTAAATATATATAATTAATTATAAAATTATCTATATATTTATTTATATACTTATTTTTATTATATAAATATATATGTATGTCAATTATTTTTACATTATTTATTATATTTTATTAATTTTAACCTTTAAAAATATTATTTTAAATGTAAATTTTGTTAAAATTTTTTGTTAGGGATGTGATTTGAAGTGGAAATGGGGACCCGCGGGGAACCCGACCCCTATAGGGGATTCACAATCTCCGTCCTACCCCGACCCGCCCCGAATAGTGATGGGGACGGGGATGCGGGAGGCAAATCCGACCCCGCCCCGCCCCGTTGCCATCCCTAGTTAAAATCTGTGTTTTCATTTATTTTTTATTTTAACACTAAAAAATGTGTCCCACAAACATGGTAAGGTTTTCATATGAAAGTTGCATGAAATTTAAAGAATATAACTACTTAGATGCTTATAAAATGTAATTTGAAGATTAGTATTTTGGGGTATTTGTGAAAAAAAATTGCATATATCATCTTATTTTTATTTGTATATATGTGTTATTATATATTTACAATTTTTTTAAGTATTTGAAAAAAATTGATCATGAATCGAGGATTCACGATACACCCCACGATTCGATTCGTAAAAAATAAAAACGATTGACAATTCAATAACCTTGTTAATCAACACGATCAAAGATGTGAATATGCCCGCTACAAAAATAATTTAGACGGTTTTTTCTAACATCTAATATGGTCAGTCCAAGAAAACGCACTCTATTCATAGGGTTGTGCATGTACTTAATCAAGGTTGATAGGAAAGGAAGCCGCGCGCACATGCAAACACACCTTGCATGTGATAGGTTCCAATAATCAAAGGTAATTAATTATATGTGACACATAAACTCGCCTCGCTTTTTTCTTTTTTTTTTTCAGTTTTTCATTTTTTTTTTAACAAAAAAAACATAAACTCATCTTTATTAAAATCATTTTACTGTTTACTAAAATAAAAGAAGTTAAACTTCCAATTAAGTTTTATGATGATTTTATCCTTTTAAGTCCTGACTGAAAATAAAATAGTATGTTAAGTAAATCTGTTCTAGAATGTGAAACAGATAGCTCTTTCTTGGTCAATACTCTCCATAATAGAGCGCACGGCGCACCACGGAATTTAACCATAGGAAGAGCCATTCAACCAAATATTCAACTTGTTTTCTTCTTGTATAGAAGAACCCTTGGACCGCTGTATTGTATTGTTGACGTATAACATCTAAGTCAAATTAAAGAGTTGGTCAACAGTCATATGAGGACCATTGACCTCCTCATCAACTTCGACTAGCAAAATTTGACCCATATACATATTACTATAGAGTATAGACCGTGTTATTAGGATTCCCAAAATAGTGAAGGGATGCTCAAATTTTAGGCTTAAACTTTAAACAACAACCTTCTTCTTATTTTAGGGTTTTTTTAAGGGACTTTTTTTCTCAAAATAACTAAATAAACCCCACCACCAAAAACAACTACATCCTACTACCACTACTCTAGTACCGCCACCACCTCACTGCTACCACCACCTCTACAACCCTAAATCGCCACCAACACAACTTCACTACTGCCACCACCACGCCATCACTGCCACCGTCACCACCACCACCTCACGACCGCCACCAGGAATCTCTAGTATCTCTTTCCATGTCTATCTTTCTTCTTTCTCCCCCTCGGTCTCTTTCTCAAAAAGAAAAACTCTCTCCCCACTCTTCCCTATTTTCCCCTTTTTCCTTCTTCCCTCTTTCTCCCCCTGATATACTTTCCCTCTACTCCCCCCGATCTTTCTCTCACTAAGTGATGGTAGAGGTGGAGGCAGTGAGGTAGTGGGGTGTAGTTTGCTTTTGGTGGAGTGGAAAAGCAAAAAAATCACATCTCCCTCCTCTAATAAAATCATCCCTCACCCTTAACCATATATTTTGAAAAATTTTGGAGAGCCCCTTAACTAGGCGAGCCCCTCGTCCAAGATAGGGAGCCTCAATAACTGCGATCTACTATATTAGGTTTATGATTTCAACTCCTAGCTAGGAGTTCGTTTCTTTGTCCTTCGACTCGACCCATTAGTTTCTGGCCCACCCACTAATCTTATATTTTTAAGAGGACGGATTCGTGGATATACTTAGATGGACATGCTTAGGTGGGACCCACATGAAGTTGATTCAAGGGTTCATTTTCAGTAAGGATATTCTCTTCTACATGTAGATCATATTCACTAAAAATTCTAAAACTTCTAGCCCTATCTAATGTTGGTTTAAAATTCACAATATTTGTAGACCGTCTATAAATATTGTAATTTTAAACCAATATTTGATGGAGCTAGAAGTTTTAGAATGGAGTGATTTTTAGTGAGGATATTCTCTACATCACACCGAAAATCAGCCCTTGAAACATGTTTATGTGGCCCCCAAAGAGCATGCCTATTTAAGCATTTCTATATAAGCATGTCCACGTATCCGTCTTCTAATTTTAAATTTTCTATGTAGCACTTAGTTTAATAACAGTCACTTTTTTTTTTACCACAAATCACTATTTTTAGAAGATTACTTCGGTCTTATATTATTAAAACTCCTGTACACCACTTTGTCTTATTAACGTCTCGTCACCCATCTGACTTTTGCACCTCATTTAAACTGATCCATAAGCCCCAACTGGAGATGATCCGACATTTTGTAAAAATTCCTTAAATACACCAACTAATAATTTCAAAATATGTTATTTTTTGGTAATGAAAAATTATTTTTTGAAGATTTTCTTGATCTTATTGTTTTAAAATTCATCGCTTTGTCTTAATAACACTCATCTGATTCTTACACCTCATTTAAACTGATCCATAAGTCTCGTACATTGAGATTTTCGAAAGATGATGTTTTATAATTCCTTACATACCATCTTTAATAGTTTCATAATGTCACTTTTTGGTAACAATAATTTTGAAGATTTTCTTGATCTTATAGTTTTAAAATTTTTCCGTACAACTGTATTATTTTTTTTATAAAGTTATGCACCTTATTTAAATTGATTAATCCATAAGGTCTACATGGAGATGATTCGATCATATTTTATAAAAATTTCTTAAATACCCTCTTTAATAATTTTCAAATATATGTCACTTTTTTATAACCACAACTGCAACTTTTTGAAGATTTCGTGGATCTTATATTTTTAAAATTCCTATGTACCATTTTGTCTTATTAACACCCCTTCTGACTTTTGCACCTCATTGAAATTGATCTACGAGGCCTACATGAAGATGATAAAAAAGATGACATTTTGTGAAAATTTCTTAAATACCTAATAATTTTCAGAATATGCTACTTTTTTGTAATGACAAAACGCTACTTTTTGAAAGTTTTCTTGATCCTATAGTTTTAAAATTCATAGGCACCACTTTGTCTTAATAACACTCCTTTGATTCTTACACCTAATTTAAACTAATCTATGAGGCTAACACAGAGATGATCTGAAAGATGATGTTTTGAGAAAATTCTTTAAATATATACTATCTAACAATTTTCATAATATCACTTATAGTTAACGACAAAAAGTTAATTTTGAAGATTTCTCTATCTTATATATAATTTTAACATTCTTACGCACTACCTTGTCTTAATAACACTACTATGATTCTTACACCTCAATTAGACTAAACCATGAGGCCTACATAGAGATGTTCCGAAAGATGATGCTTTCTGAAAATTTCCTAAATACCTTCTCTAATAGTTTTAGAATTTGTCGCTTTTTTGGTAACAACAAAATGCTACTTTTTGAAGATTTCTTTGATCTTATAGTTTTAAAATTTCTACGCACCACTTTGTCTTCTTTTTTTTTTTTGACAAAGTGGTGCACCTCATTAAAACTAATCCGAAGTCTACATGGAGATGATTCAAAAGATGATGTTTTAATACAAGAGCGTAATATATATTTCTATTGTTATCGTTGCTAAATCTAACGTACGTAAGTAAGCATAATCCAAACATACCAAATATTCATTTCATTTTAAAAACTAATGCAAGCGTAATTCTTAACATAAAAAACACGTACAACACATATGTAGAAATATTTTTTTTTTTAAATTGATGACATTAATTCATAAGAAGCACTTGGAAGTCTTGCAAAGGTAATGAGTCAATGTTTAATTAGTCTTTTAAGTGCAAGAGAAAAAATTCTTCCCACACAGTTTATGGTTCTTATATGTTGAGAGATGTTAGTTTCTCTTGTGGAACACTCTTTGGACTTTTAAGTAAACTCCACAGATATATATATTGGATTTTGCTGATTAACTTACTTTTGAATTTCAATTTTGCTTTGAATAATTCATAGTTGATTGAAAAAATGCTAGTCGTCATCAATCAAACATGCATGGATCCTGTTTTAAGTTGATTGATTTGATCATCGACGGAAGCCAAAAAAAAATCTCTATATGTCTAGTTTGTGCCGACGCCCAAATGTCGGCACAGACTGTACCCATCGTTGAATTTAAGCAGACAAATCTTTAAATTTTAATTTGTTACAGATTTCACGTTGTTGAATTTAAACACACAAATCTCTAAATTTTAATTTGTTACCGATTTCTCGTCACATATATACTTCACGTAATGCAAAATTTAAGTGCACAAATCTCAAGATTCTAATTCGATGTAGTGTCGTTGGAGCATTAACCGAGGCTTAGCATTTAAACCCTAAAAAAGATAATCATCAATCCAACGTGGATTATCGGATAACGTTTTGTAATTTCAAATTTTCAATGATTACGTTAGCCAACCGTATGTGGAAAATTGTAAGGCAAGAAAATATTGTATACGAGTGATAGTGGTAGTATTAAGGAACACCTGAAGTCTTAACCGTTGGATGTTCTATTCGAATAGAAGTCCTTGATGTGCTTGAATATCCAACCGCTGTATACTCAACTGTATGTAAGCTTGGGCACATCAAATCGGGACTCAGTATACCTGTAACGTTGTTTACGTATTTAAGATGTAATGATTTCACACAGCTAGGTTTACATGCACTCTAGTCTGCCACCATTGGATTCTTGTAAAGTAGCTAGACACGTGTCCTATATGTAACGGCAGGATAACATGCGACATATTTTGGGTCCACTCCTCTCAGTAAAAATTATTACTGGTAAACCCACTTTGACTATTTATCAACGTCTGTTGACTGAATCAGTTTATCAAGCAAACTATATTTGACTTCTTAATTTTGGATTAGATCCTAAAACACTAGGTTTTGATCACAAAAAATCTCAATATTTGATTTCAATCATTCTACGGTTTAAAATTAACGGTTACCTTATCTTTTTCCTCAGATAAATGATCTTAATCACATAGATCAACAGAGCTATGTCAGAGAATTTTAAACCTCACTCAACGATCTGATATTCGCTGACAAAATGAAGGGGCTATGTCAGTGAATCTTAAACCTCATTCGATGATCTGAAATTCGTTAATAAACGACCTTAGTAACGTCATGAATGAAAAGTGTTACGTCAGCGAATCTTAAACCATTACATAATTAAAACCTACAGATCTTTGTCAAAACCTAGAGATCGGAAGATCTCGAACTCTTTTTAATTTTATCTAAAAAGTAAATAAAATTCATTAAAACCTTCAAATGCTTAAAAACTTGTTTTAAGTTGTTACAATAAAACAAGAGAATGCGATTTTTTTCTTATCTTGTTCTTATTTTATTTATTGTTTAGAATTTTTTTTTTTTGAGATTCTTAGCCTTTTCAAGGAATATGCATTGTCAAGTTAAAATCTTAAACCATTATGTTATTAAAACCTGCAGATCTTTCTCAAAAGATTTTGTCAAAACCTAAAGATCGAAAGATTTCGAACTCTTTAATTTTACCTAAAAAGTAAAGAAAATTCATTAAAACGTGCAAACGCTTGAAAATTTGTTTCAAGTTGATATATAAAGCAAGAGAATGTAATCTTTTCCTTATCTTGATCTTATTTTATTTTATTTTCTAGATATTTTTTTTTAGATTCCTAGCCTTTTTAAAGAATATGCATTGTGCAATGATTGGCTTTTGAAGGATAAAAATCAAGTAAAGTCTCCATTGACTAACAGTCAAGAGGGGTCTTCAAAAAACTTTCAGAAAGAAGTGGGGATTCTTTTTCTAATTAGCTATATTACTTAGGGGGACAAAAGACAGTACAAATACCCTAAAACAAAGAGAAGGAACGGACAACGACGCAGTAAAGTAAAAACCAGATTTGCCACTGGCATCTCGGTTGACGGTAGATTTCTAGAGAGCTATTCTGTGCTTTTGTCTGAAAGTTTTAGAGAGAGAAAGAAGAGATTTTGGGGGGCTTTGGGGGTTTCTGTGTGAAGGGTTGTTACAGAAAATAGGCCTTTAACAAATCTAAAAGCAACTTTTTTTCGGACCAGCGGCTGGTTTTTCGCACAATTCTAGACCCCAATTTTGTTTTCTTTTTCATCTCTGTAATCTTTATTCATCAATCCCTTATCGGTTTCGATCAAAAGTTAATCCCTGCAATCTTGATCATATCTGTTTCTTATGATTTTTGATCGTTTCAAGATGAGCGTTTCTTTTGCTTGATTTATTTATCGCAGTTTCATCCCCCCTTCCGACGGAAAACCGTCGATGGGGTTTTAAGGTTTTAATACTTAGGTTTTGCTGTTTGGGGTTTTGATACTTTAGCTTTTGATTGCATGGGCGATCTTCAAAATTGGCCGCAATCGCCAAACGGCAACTCAATCGAAGATCATCTCTTCCCACCACCATCGTTATCTTCACCGGCTAATCCAGACCCAGTTTCAATTGATGCTGAGTGTTGGCTTAGAGGTGAGAAAACGATTCGAGAGATAATATGTCAGATTCAACCAACTGTGGTCTCTGAACAGAGAAGAAAAGTGGTTATCGAGTACGTTCAGAGGCTAATTAGAGGTTGTCTTGGCAGCGAGGTGAGATTCTTAAAACTTTTTCTGTTTATAATTGTAACAAGTTAGCTTCTTTTTTGCCTTTGATTGTTTTATGTTTTATGTAATCTTGTTTGCTGTTATCAAGGTTATGGGTATTGGAAGATTCCTTTAATGTTATATAATAAGGGTTGAAATTTTATTATAGAGAGAGGAATTTTTGTTGCTCTTTAGTTCGTTCTTAGTAATCCATTGTTTAACCTCCAATTACATTTTCTTAGGTTGCTTTGATCAGTTAACCAAAAGTCTATTTGTTTGCATAAATTTTCTTGAAACTGTAAATGTACTTTTGGCTGTCCATAGACACTCTGATGTTTCTTATTGATAATAAAAAAAGAGAAAGACCCTCTTCGCTGGCCATGCAATTATGTGTCTCAGTAGGCATATTGTGGATGAATATGAATCTTGTTTCCTTATACCCTAATAATGTTGATTCTTGATTTTCCGTACATGATGAAAATGAAATAAGGAAAAGTAAATATTCCATGATCAAAGAAAGAAAAGAAGATGTCATGCCATGTCAAAGAAAGAAAAGAAGAAGATGCACGTACTCGTATTGAACCCATTAGTATCAGATAGCAGTTGATCTAAAGTTTTAAAGATACAAAAAAAAAAAAATTTGTTCAGGTACTTTTCATTTCTGTTCTTTATGAAACTTGGAATAAATTGTCCAAACTTGGTTCTATTTGGGATTTATTTTTCCTTTCCAGCAAATGTTATCTATAGATTGGTGAGTGATGACTTTAGACAGTATTTGGTTAAAACCAATGAATTATCATATCTTGTTGGGCTGTAGAGTGGTTGTTAATGTTAATGTAATGTGGTATTATGTGGGCCCAGTCAGCTCTTGGATAGGTCTTAGCTAAATTACTTCCTATTTTTTTAGTTTCCAATTTTGTTTAGGTTTCGAATTCGGTATTATGTTGGCCCAGTAAGCTCTTGGATAGAGTCTTTGCTTATATGTTACCTGTTTCTTTAGTTTCCAATTTTGTCTAGGTTTCTAGATTTAAGTACCCTTTTGGTTTAGTTCTTAGTTGTGCCTAATTTCCTTATTGATTTAGGTTTCTTAATTTTGCTCATAAATATGATGTAATTGTCATACTAGCAATGATAAACATTTTTCTTGGAACGGTAATGATCTTCCAAGGTGACCATCCTCCAGGTAGTCCGATTTCTTTTGTTTTCTGTTTATATCCACTTTTTGTGAAGCTCTAAGTAAGGGTGGATTTATTTTTGAGGTTAGAGTACTTGAGGTGTCCAGTGATGGTACGCCCATAAATGTGATCTTGAGCTATTTACTGGTTCCTATACTAAAACATGAAGCCTTTAAGATGAAATTTTATAGAAGTTGATGTATTTTGCACTTTGTGGGCGAAATTTGGAAGGCCACTTGGATTTTATGAATATGAAGGACACTAGAATCCATTATCACAAGGTAGACTTGGTGCAACGCCCAGATTGGCAGTTTTTGGTTATGAAGTGGGGTTTGCGTGTAGCAGAACTCCATGTTTTTGCCCTTTTGAGTTTTTCTCTCTTATGTACTTTGTTATAGATTTGGGCTATGCATATTGTTCTTTTAGGCTTTTAGCCGTATACCGTATGGTTCTTGTCTTTAGTTCTTAGAGTCCACCACTGGTGAGGTTAAGATGGCAGTCAACATAGGGAAGGAAAGATGATTGAAGAAGAACAAATTTGGAAATGCCAAACTCCTAGATTTTTTTTTTTATTTTTATTGAATGAATAACTTACAAGGAGCAACTCTCCGTTTCTTACATAGACATCCAGACCTTAGTTCCTCTAAAACAAAACTAGCAATAAAATTAGAAATTACTACCAAAGTAGAAACTAGAACATATCCAGAAAGGACTCTTTGACTTTTGCTGAATTAGTATATAACTTGAATGGAAACTTTGAACAGGTTTAGAAACTAGTAGAAAATAGAAACTTCCTAACTAAACTGACAAGTTCTAATTTGCCCCAATGTTTAATCAAAATACATTGCTAAGTGAAATAACAAGTGGCTGTTTAGCAACTTATTGAGAAATTAATTAGATTATAAATCCAGAGGTGTAACAGTACCTGCTCTGTTCTGCACACCGTGTTATAATCTTAAGTACAATTACTAGCAGCCAAAGAGATGGTTGCACTTTGGTTTCATAGTAGCTGGCTTAGGATATGCTTGTTTAAATACTCAATGTGAGAGTACCACTTGGTAAGACATCTACACCCTGGAGGAGCATAGTAAGAACAGAACTTCTCAGGAAAAATTAATGTGTTGTAGTCTAGGAAGAATATCAAATTAATCGTTTGAAAAAAACTTATCAAATTGATTAATCTCCATTCTCCAAAAAGTGACATGGTGAACAACCCAGAGCAATCGGCCGCTGTTCTATTTGTGACCATTGGAGCCTGTTAATAGAGAATGGGAGCTTGTTATTGTCTGCCATGTGGTGAGTGGTGACATCTAGCATGAAGGTTATTAATTGATTTGCATACTCGGTTGAGTCCATGTGCTTGAGTTGTTTATGCAGATGACTGGTTGATATTTTTGACTTGTTACCGTGCTGGAGGGGCTTGGTAGTGCTTCAACTTAATTGTTCATGGATTTGGGAATTTTCATTATTAAATTCTACAGAACAGTATAATGTATCTCTTAAGTCTTACCGGTATGTGACTTGCAAAATAAACATTTTAGAGGGATTTATATAATTTTTTCTCCTAGAATACAAGAGACTGATTTATCAGTCGTAAAAGGAGTGTATTTGAAATACTCGAACAGAAAGGAAACTAAAAAAAAAAAAATAGGAAGGCATAGAAGAGATGCACATTTGACAAAAATGCTCTTGATCACTTTTGAGCTCAAGATACTTTTTGTGAATTTGGAAACTAATCTACTAAACAGTGCCAACCCACTTTTTAGGACAAGGTATTGGTGGGGATGTTACTGTGATTATAAAAAAAAAAAAAAGATGTTACTGTGATGGTCCACTGAAATGTACCAGTTGTTTTCAAAGGACTTCCTTGTTTAATTGTAGCAATATTAAAAACCCATGATAGGTTTTCTAAAACAGCATGGTTTCAACTACGGGTCTTCTGTCATTTGATCACTTGTCACTGTCTAAGCTCATCCAATTTGCTTTTTCTAATTCTAGATATTTCCCTTGATCCTGATGCGCTTTATGAAGATTTAGTTTTATGTAACTGCTAAAGGTTTTATCAACGCTAGTGTGCTGGTTACTTGTTAATAAGGAACACTAGTTTGCAGGTTTATTGTCATGATCCAGTGAGGGACCTTTGGTAGGTTGAAGTGTGGGTTTGATCTTCTACAAAAAATGCAGCACAGTGTTTACATGGATGGTATTTCATGATTCTGTGAGGCCGTGACACTCTTACCAGATGCATAAAAAACATTTATAAAATTCCTGAAGACAACAAATCTCTAATAACTGTACATCCACCTGCGTGGCACAAGTGGTGTTTTATATGTCTCTCCTTGTGGGAGGTCTGCATTCAAACCTCCCTATTGCGTGCTACCTTGACGCAGGTTCCCGACACCTCACTTTTTAGGCATTACATGCCTCTACCTTGGGGGCCTAGTGTGCAGCCTCTTGCCTCCGAAAACAATTTATTATGAAATGCACTTATGAATAATAGTGTTATTGTGTTTTCAATGGATGCTAATATTGTCCTTCTGAACTTAGTCAAAATCTTTCTACTAACTTGGGAACGTGATTACCAAAATAAAAAGGTTATGTCCATTATTCACAATGTAATTAGTTTGAGTACAGTTGCTTTTAACTTGCTCAGGGTACAAGCTATGTTGGTGGGATTAATCTCCATTTCATCAAAGAGGAAGTACAGACTGAGTTTTCATCTCTTTGTGCTTTTTCCACAGGTATTTCCATTTGGATCAGTGCCTCTAAAAACCTATCTTCCAGATGGAGACATTGACTTGACTGCACTTAGCTTTCAAAACGTTGAGGATGCTCTGGCCAGTGATGTCCGTTTTGTGCTCGAAGGGGAGGAGCAGAATAAGGCCGCCGAGTTCGAAGTAAAGGATGTCCAATACATCCATGCTGAGGTATTTCACTCTGTTTCCTTCTAGAACCCTTTTTGGCAGTCAATGGAGCACTATTTTAATACTTATGCATTTATTAACTTTGAAATAGAAAGGAATACAGTCTATACAGAGAGTAAAGGTATCTTCCTTGATGTAGCTTGAACATTTACCTAGTTAACCACTTTGAAGGCAACTCTCGCTTAATGAAGTTTTCCTTGATACTTGCTTTAACGACTGCTGATGTCTTCCATTCTTACTAACTTCTGGAACTCACTTGTTAGCTGTGTTCTTGGGTTTTAGGTTTTCATCTCCACAAAAATGGAAAAAAAAGAAGATATAGATATAGATTGAAGATAACTTTGAGTAGAGTTCCAAGCCCTTACGTGGCACACCCCTGGAGGTTTCTGACTGCCAGCTGTGAACTTCATGAAAACCACATAACATTGGATAAAAGCTTGGTCGAATTGGTGTAGTTCCGTAAATACATGTGTTTCTTTATATTTATTTTCTGAAACTGATCCCTAGAAATTGTCTAAGCTGCTTTCTGCTAGCTCGATTAACTTAGATGTGGCTTACTTGTATCTTATTCGAATTTTCTATATCTTCTTCCGTGCACTTTTTTCCCAAGTGATCTTCGGTTAAATACTATGGGATTTCTGTTGACAGGTTAAGCTCGTAAAGTGCCTTGTCCAAAATATTGTTGTAGATATCTCGTTCAACCAAATTGGAGGACTGTGTACACTTTGCTTTCTTGAGCAGGTACAATGAATCAAGTTTTTCACATTACAACTCTGTTGTTAGACGATTCTACGTTATTTGTTATATTACTTAGACATGCACATTTTCGGCATTGTGGTATATTAGTATTTCATTATTGCCATCACCATTTGTGAAAGTATACTCTCAAGTGCCAACCATGTGGGTTTGGATTCACAAATATGCTGGTGCATGTATATATTAAGTACTCAAAGATTTCTCTTTTCACCTACAAATTAGAAAAACAAAAGATAAATTTAAGAAACAATGAGAAATTATTTTCAGGCTATGTAAAAAGGAATCTTAGGTTTTTCTCCATGTCAGATACGTTGCGTACTCATGTGTGGTATACAATGCACAGACTAAACAATTCTTATTTTTGTTTAACATATATTTTTGGCTATTGTTTGTATATACTTTGTATAATTTTAACCTATTAGCTTGTCTGAACAGATAACTGCTATATTGCATACTTAACTTGAGGTTTTGAATTATGGTTTTCTAATAAATATCACTTTCACCATATGGAATGAAGGGTACAGATATATTGACTGATTGAGTTCTTAATTCCCAATTACCTTGTTCATGCTTCAAAGATTCAGGACATAATTGGGCCATATGGTGTTCTATACACTTTGGAAACTATTAATTCACACCTTCTCTATTTTTTGTGATATTCTGAATCTGTATCTTATTTCTTTGTCCATTTTCATTTGGATTGTTTTCTTTTTTATAGTTCTCTTTATCTTCATATTTCCTGTTTATTTTTCTTTAACATGTACCTAATGTAACTTAAATGTTGCTTATCTCTCTATTCTGGGTGTGCTCATTTGATAGGTCGATCGCCTAATAGGCAATGATCACCTGTTTAAGCGCAGTATTATTCTGATCAAAGCCTGGTGTTATTACGAAAGTCGCATCCTTGGTGCCCACCATGGTTTGATTTCTACATATGCACTCGAGACGCTCGTCCTATATATATTCCATCTCTTTCACTCATCTCTGAGTGGCCCTTTAGCGGTGAGTACTTGCTGGAAATAGGTGGTCAAAAAACAGGCAGACATGTCAGTGTCACATGTATATTAACTGAATTCCATTTACTAAATCAGTTCCCTTTACAGGTTCTGTATCGATTTTTGGACTATTACAGCAAATTCGATTGGGACAACTACTGTATCAGTTTAAATGGTCCTGTTTGTGTAACTTCTTTGCCAGAAATAGTGGGTGAGAATAATGCCTTATTGACTGTGTGGGATCAGATGGTTTGTATTTGTTGTTTACTTGAGATATCTGTGCTGTTGCAGCTGAGACGCCTGAAAATGGTGGAGGTAATTTGTTGCTGGATAAGGAATTTCTCAGGAACTGCGTGGACATGTTCTCTGTTCCATCCAAGGGATTAGAAACCAATTTACGGGCATTTCCACAGAAGCATCTGAACATTGTCGATCCGCTGAAAGAAAATAACAATCTGGGACGCAGTGTAAGCAAGGGTATGATTTTCTTTCTCAGACAGGCAAATTTCTGATTGTTGTTTTCAGCTATTTATGCTTTATATGTTTGAGGTTACTTGTGGCAAGATTCAAGCCTTTATAATTTGGTGCAAAGAATAGTGAAAAGTTATAGAAAACTGATGAACCTAACAATATTAAATGTTGACTTATGATTTCTAACTTAAATACATTTTTAAAATTTTAAGATGTAAAGTTAAAAATTCCTTCTGTCAAGATATTTAATTTCTCCGGATGACATGATATTTTCCAATTTGGGAATAATAATTTTTCCTAATATATCAGATGAACGATCTCATCTCAAGGCTGGCAGCAAATTCTTCTCTCAAGATATTTAGGGCCCGTTTGGTTCGCGATTGGAAAACTTGTTTTCGAAAACTAATTTACACCTAAATTAACTACATTTTGTATCACATCTAAAACTATTCTTTTGACTTTACTATAAAGTCCTAAATGATTTCATTGAAAATAAAGAAAACAACATTTTTTTGTTTTGTAAAATCATACATGATTTTATTGGAAATCCTAAAACAGTTTTGGATGTAGTACAAAATGCATATTAGTTTAGGTGTAAATTAGTTTTTGAAAACAAGTTTTCCAATTGCGAACCAAACGGGCCCTTAATTTCTCGGAATGGCATGATATTTTCAATTTAGGAATAATGAGTTTTTCCTAATATATCAGATGAATGATCATATCTCAAGGCTGACAGGAAGTGCTTTAACTTTAAAGATGCAGAATAATTATATCTTCAGCATTTCTTTTGGTGTATATCTTCATTTTTTATCACTTTTGGTTGGATAGCTTCAAAATGATGTGTGACTTCTTTGTAGGTAACTTTTATCGCATAAGGAGTGCTTTTACATACGGGGCCCGTAAGCTCGGTCGAATTCTGTTGCTACCAGGAGAAAGTGTTCAAGATGAACTCATTAAGTTTTTCACAAACACTTTAGAAAGGCATGGTAGCGGACAGAGACCTGATGTGCAGGATCCAGTTCCAACTTTTGGTGCTTATGGGCCAGATCCAGCATCCTCCAAGTCAAGTTCCGAGAAATGTGACAAAGCAGCTTCAGCATCACTAGCTACAGATCTTAGTCGCACAGA
Source organism: Macleaya cordata (assembly GCA_002174775.1). Taxonomy (NCBI): domain Eukaryota; kingdom Viridiplantae; phylum Streptophyta; class Magnoliopsida; order Ranunculales; family Papaveraceae; genus Macleaya; species Macleaya cordata. The sequence goes on from MVGT01000182.1 coordinate 37,672, forward strand.
GGGTGAATCTATGGTTGATCTTCATGGATCGTTAAGCAACGGGATCAAAGACATTAAAATTGCAGGGATGGAAAGAAATCCTGTCATTGGAGTTTCAACTAGCAAAGTGGGTTCCTCTCAGGCGGTGTTGGAAATGGATGATTTTGTGAATGGAAATGCTGTTTCAGGATTTCGCCTGGTTGGTGATGCTAAAGATCTTGCCACCTCCAGAACTCATGGTCCAAGAACCAAAAAGGAAGCAACTAAATCGACATCTCCAAGTATTGAATCTGATTCCTCATCGCTTGGAAGAGCATATGATGCACCTCATCTTTTCTTTTCCAAATCATTTTCCGAATATGGTAAGATTGGAAGTGGAGACCAAGATCAAACAAATGCAGCAAACTCTGGTACAGTTGAGAACAAAGTGTCTTCAATTTTACCAAGATTACGTGAACAACAGAATAGCGTTGTTTTACAGCAGGTTGCAGACGAGACCAATACTACAATCTATTCATGTTATGACCATGAGGGTTCAAAAACTTCTGGCGCAACAGATGATCTCCTAATCTCAGAAGATTTATGTAACGGTCATAGAGAAGTGGTCTCAGCAGAAACAGATGGAAACCCTGGAGCTCCCAGCTCCTTGTCGGATCTCATTGGTGACTATGATAGTCATTTTAAGAGTCTACTATATGCACAGTGGTGCCATGAGTATGGTGTTTGGGGGGCTGTTGTGCCCCTTCCTCAACCATCTCCTTTGCAGTTCCGTAACAAGCATGGATGGGATACCGTTCATCGATCTATGCCGTTGAAGCGGAACATGTTACCTCATATGAATGCTAACGGTGTTGTCTCAGGACCCCAGTTCTACTCAGCGAACTCTCCCATGATACCTGGAGCTGCTTTCGGTGCAGAAGAAATGCCAAAGCCGCGAGGAACCGGGACATACTTTCCCAACACGGTACATTCATTTTAAGCCTCAGGCTGCCTTTGGAATTTCTTTTTTTTTTTTGTTGAAATTATGAATTGAGGCTACAGTTCTCTGTCGATCTTGGGGTCTTTTGGCTGCTTCTGTCTCTTACCGAACTGTTAAGATGATGGATCCCCTTTGTCTCAAATTGTTGATACTTGGAATCTTGCAGAACTCTCGTTCGTATAGAGACAGGTCCTTCCCAGGGAAGGGAAGGAACCCAGCACCTGCAAATCATGGTCACTTGCAAAGATCTCCCCGTGAAAATGGTTGGGCTGCGACTCTACCAGAGGTAAACTTAATCGAAAAAGGAAGCATACACGAGCATCCACAAAGGCATCTCTCAGCTCTTCCTGGTCGTGGGAAGCCTGGCCCACTAGACGTATTTCAGAATGGTCGACCTGTTGTGAGGGGGATCATACCCCAGTCAAATGGTTTTGCACTTCCAGAGAAACTTGAATTCGGGACTTTCGGGCATCGTGTGGCACTGAGTACTCCCTCACCAGAGGTGAGCAGGCAACCGGCTTCCAGTTCTCCACAAACTCCGGTCTCTACACCGTCACTGCAGAGACTTAGACCTTCTTTGACGATTGATACGGAAAAGTATGGAAATCCTAATCTATGAAAATTCCTTGTGATGAACATATATAGGATGCTGTTTAACCTCTCTGGTCTGTGACCTGCAGGGTTTCAGTTGAGTCGTACCACATGAAGGATGACGACTTCCCGCCTTTGTCCGTTTGAAATGTTGTTGGAGTTTATACATGATAGCAGCAAAGACATGAGACAGAGACAGAGAAAAACGGTAAGTGCTAACTAACCATAGCTCGTAAACGAGCTTTATGGGCTTGCATAGCCACTCAATCAATTTGGAGCCTTTTGAAAATGGATTTCTTTTTTGTTCTTCTGATTGGGGTGCAAAAAGGCATTTGTACATTCTTTTGATTCTTTTTACCCCCTTTCCCCACCTTATATTCCTTTTGGCGGTTTCTTTAGGTGGGTTTGAAAAGAAAGGAATCATCGAATGATGGTTTTCACCCCGTTTTTTGTTTTGTTTTTCTGTCCTTCCCACCCCTTTTGTGGGTTTTACTGACAGGTTAAAAAAAAAAAGGATAAAAAGAGAACATAGGAAGGTTTCTGTTGTTGAACCCTTTATACATGAATTTTGTTGGAAAGTATATCTGTTTACTTGTAGCATGTGTGATTTAATTTTTACAGCCTTTTTTTTATGTGAATTTTCTCATTTTCAGTGGCATTCTTGTTTGTGGAAAGAATATCATCAGATTCTTTTCCATTTCAACAATTTGTTGTATATGTCAAGGTCCATGTAGCACCAAAACCAGGGCAGACCAGATATTTTTTGGAAAAAAAAAAAAATTCAGACCAAAACCTGAACTGGTGTTCTTGTACAAAATCTCCCCCCAAACTTATTAGAACTTTCAGGAAAATCACACTGAAGCAACTGCACTTACATTGCACAACAAACTTCCCCCTCAAACTTAGTTTTCAGGGCACCTCACTGTAGCAGCAACTTCACTTGCATTTCTCAACAAAATCTCCCCCAAACTTAATAGTTTTCAGGGCACCTTACTGTAGCAGTTTCACTTGCATTTCTCAACAAAATCGCACCCAAACTTAGTTTTCATTGTAGCAACTTCATTTACAGGAACAGATGAGAATGGCGAATATAAAGTTTACCCAACACCCAAACAGACCCAGAATTAGAAACGGTAGTGCTAGGGTTAACGGAAAAACCTATAGAATAATCTACAGAAAAGAACAATTTTGGGTTTGACGCAAATTACGACAGTATGTGATGCAAATTACAAAGATGTGTGAATACACACTATCGTTAGATTTCAATTATGTAGAATACATACTATTGTTAGATTTTAATTATGTAGAGTTTTCTGTAGGATTTTGCTGCTCTAAGTATAGCATTATCCAATTAGAAATTAAAAAAACTATACAATCTCCCCAGCAAAAACAAGGAAGAAGAAAATCAAAACCCAAACAAAAGCTCATGGAGGATCAAAGTAAACAACCTGGTCTAAGGAGATCCACCCCCATTACCTAAACTAATCTACATTACTGTTTTTGGACTTAATATAAAATCCAAATCTTATATGATTTTATTGGATATCCATCAAATTTCACTCTGATACTCCTGTGAATTCTGGTTGTTCCACATCCTATGGCTATTTGTTTGGGCTCACAAGTGAAAAGCGTGAGAAACAAGTTTTTGGGTCGCGAATTATATGGGTCTTTTAACTTTTAGTAAATTATGATCGGTTTTTCAAAATTTTAGTAAATTATGATTGGTTTTCAAATTTGTGTGTGGATCTTTTTTTTTTAATTTTTTTCTCATGTAAGAAAAAAAAAAAAACAGGGGTGCATAAAATTGATTAACTCGACTAGATGGACAGATTATGACCGTCCAACTCCTTGATTGGTCTGTACTTTGAAACTAAAAAAAAAAAAGTTAATAAAGTTAGCAAGGTACTGATTGATTCTATGATGTCTCCATCGTTGGATGAAAAGATGGTCAAGAAAAAGAGAGCCTCCCTCTCTCTCTCTCTCTCTAGATGTAATTTGTTGAGTCAAAAGTAGTTTTACTTTCGATTATTTATTTATTATTATTATTTTTTCTTTGTCATGTTTGATGGCTTGGATGATGATGGCTTAGCTTTTAATTGTTGTTTTGTTTCCCACAAAATGTCTTCCAATACTCACACCATTAACAAAATGCACTTCATCTGTTCATGTATAGTAGTACTTCTCATCTGTCATCCTAAAATGATTGATGCTCTCTTTCTTTCTTTATTTCTTTCTCTTATTTTTTATTTTTTTGTATTTCCTTAGATACATACACATCGTTGATGTGTTCATTAATTTTACTGAATTTCTGATTATCCAAAAGTCAGAGCTCGGCAGATTGACAATTTGCTCCTAAGTAACTTGATTAATTACTCACAATCGTTGGATTTAACTGATTCTTTTCTTCTTCTTTTTTTCTTTTTAGAAATTTGTTTTATGAACATGCCTAAAATACGGTAGGTCTGTCGCCCGAACCCAAAGCCATTGATATTTTCACACAATAAATTATTATACCCGCAAAAGTTTTGATCGTATTCATCGTCTGTTCAAAGCAACCAATCTCTTATACAATTCAAGACGGGGCAATTCTGTCCTGCTTTATAAATTGTGTCCTGCTTTATAAGCTCTCTCACTGCCCCCCTCTCTCTCTCTTCAAAACTAACAGAAGAAACCAATCTACCCCTCTCTCTCCTGACCCCAATCTAGCCCTAGCATCCGAAGTTACTACTGATGCTGGAATCTCATCTCTCTCTCCGATTTTAGTAGGGATGTCGCCAGAAAAATTGTTTACTTAAAGAGATAGAATTTGTAAATTGCTTAGGTTTCCAATTGTCGAAGGTTTTGAGTCGTGCCGGAGGCACGGCGATATACCTAATAGTATAAAATCGACAAAGCATTTTGTGTGATGTCGGTCTCAACAACTGACACATCATCACTTAGTATTATTTGCAATAGTCCTATAATCGAAAAACAAAACAGAAGTTTATTTTGATTATTTTCTTAAAGAGTTAGGATCTGTATACATAGAAAAAGGTACATTGTAAATGTACACAGACCTCTGGAGCCTGCATGAAAATGTTCCAAAGGTTGATTTATAGTGAGGATATCCTTTTCACCAAGCATAGACCTGGCAAAATGACCCGTGATCCGCCAACCCTACCCTGACCCGACCCGCCAAATCCTATCCTAACTCGACCTGTTACTAAACAAGTTAGGGTTGAACATTTCTAACCCGTTAGGGTTAGGGTTGACCCTAACCCGTTCCCATGTTTTATATAGAAAAATATTAAACAAGTCAGGGTTAGAGTTGTAAAAACTGACTCTTTTAATAAACGAGTCAGGGTTAGGGTTGACCAATCTTGACTTGATAACCCGCCTAGGGTTAACCCTAACCCGTTGCCAGGTCTAACCATGTATATCATCTTCACTAAAAATCATATCATCGCCGCTTGCTTAGTTGGTTTCCGTCATTCCCTATGACACGGGAGGTTGTGGGGTTCAAACCTCACGGGCCTTGATCTTGCCACAAGGTTTGGCCTATGTAATTAATTATGTTCGTGACACTACAATCAAAAAACAAAAAAACACAAAAACAAAAATCATTTATATCATTCTAAAATTTCTAACACCTTCAAAAATTTGGTTGGAAATTTAGAGGTGATTGAGCAATTCATTTTACATTTTTACCATTAATTTTCAACAAGAAGATGATGAGGAGCCTTCATTGGCCTGTGTAAACTCGTTGTAAACTTTGGTGAGTATGTTCTTCTTCTTTTTTTATGGATGAGGATGATCTCTTTATCATAATTTTTGGATGGTATAAGGATGATCTACATGATGAGAAGATATCCTCGATCACCAAAAGTCAACCATTTGATCTTCTCCACGTAAACCCCTCTTAGGCCGGTTTAAATTCGTTGTAAATTTTTCTATACACAGCTTTCTTTTTACGCATGCAATGGTTATTGATGTAGAAATAGATAATAAAGAATTGAGAGGCCACCTATATATTGTTCTATTATTGGGGTTTATTAATGTTTTGTATTAGAATAAACACATAAATTAAGTCCATAATTAACCAAGAACATATGTAAACCATGAATGATGATCTCATTAATTTTGACATGATTATATATATATTATAAAAGAGGAATTAACATTGGCCATCTCATAATATAAAAGAGGAAATATGTAAACCATGAATGATGATCCAACAAACCGTCATCACGTACACTATTTATATATATTACAATTCTCATCATGATCGTCTTCAATATTATATATGTAAGCCATTAAATTAAAATCGTTCACTTGAATGTTGAATCATCTAGTTTCATGCAGGTCCAGGAGTAGTGTGTATCATTTCGTATGTGATAAAAAAAAAAAAAAAGAAAAAAGAAAAAGAAAGAAACAATGTAAATAAAATATACATACATATATGCATGGCCCCAAATAGAGATGATGAATTTATCAGCTTGTTTGGATGACATGAGTCCTTCAAAACATGAATTCTTTGGTTTGTTTGGCAACTATAAAAGAATCCATGGATTCATGAATCTTTGGAAGCTTGAATCTTTTGGTTTGTTTTGCTACCATTTAAAATCTAAGGAAAATCTCTATTTTGTTGTTTTAATTTTGTGGGGTATAATCTACATTGAGTTGGGTGAATACATAGTGAATCCTGAGTTTAGAATTCCAGCAAATTCTAAGGAGGGGGGTGGGACTCCAAAATAGAAATTTGTTGGAAAACATGTTTTTCTGGGAAACAAGTTTTCAGGGATTCTTGACAGCTAAACAGACTAGGGAAATATGAATCTCTGGTCCCCACTGAATCCCTACCTTGGAATCCCCCTTCCAAACTGATGAGAATAGTCACACATGGGATATGAGAGCCTAGTAACCTCAATATATAAATGATTCTAGGCCACACCACTCATAGCCAATTGGTTTTGAGTTGGATGCCCACAAACTATGGTATTAGAACGCAGGCCCACACGTGAGAGGCCAAATGGTCACATGTGATCCCCGTCACCGAAAAAAGTTCCACGTGTTAGGCGCAAAAGAACGCCACACGTAAGGGGGTGTAACGAGAATAGTCCCACATGGAATATGAGAGTCCAACACACCTAATGATCCTGAGTCACACCACTCATTGCCAATTGGTTTTGAGTTGGATGCCCACAAACTTAATATGGTATCAGAGCCAGATTTACACGTGCTCCCCGTCAACCTAAAAGAGTTCTACGTGTTAGGCGCAAAAATAATTTTTGGCCACACCACTCATAGTCAATTAGTTTTGAGTTGGATCTCTACAAACTTAATACAAACAAACCATAAATGAATTTGCTTTTTGTGGATATGATTTCTTCATCATGTTGATCCTTATCTCTCTGGCGCTTAGCTTCCAAGTTGGTGGTGGTTTTTTCTATATGTCGTTCATGAGACCTTTTTATTGCCCATTGCATAGTGGTGATTTCTACGTTGTACTAGTGCTTTTCCTATGCCCATTGATGGTGGTATTTCTCTCTTTTGTTTAATGACACTTCTATTGCGCCATTGGACCCTTGCTCGTACGTACTTGTAACTAGACTAGAAGGATCATTTTAGACAGCTCTAGAAGGACGCACATAAAGACAATCCATGAACTGATTTATGGTTAGAATAGTATCTTCCCTATAATTGATCATGCTCACCACAAATCTTATCATTTTATTTTTTAATTTTTTTTTATCAATCATTATTTTAAATTTTTAAACACTTTCAAAAATAAGTTAAAATTTAACAGTGATAAAATGATTCATTTTATACAACCTTGTAGCCTGAGGATAATCTTCTCCCCATATCCTGACCTAAAATCATAAATATCATTTCAACATTACGTACGAACCCTAACTTTAAGAAAGATATAGAACTTAATTTTTAAATTCCTTGCAGCAGTGTGCAGTGCGCACAACAAATAATACACAAACAGAAGTCGCATCTATCGTGCTCACCAACATGCTGAGTAGGGACAACAATATAACTTTTACTGTGTAAGTAAACAAAAACCTTTTCGTTCTCCAAAAAGGCGTCTATACTATTTCACTGCAGTAATTTTTTTTATTTTTCTATATACGACACATAAAATTCAATGTTTATCACAAAACTAGTTTATTTATTTATTGGTAATGGCGTTAAAGAGCGCACAAAAGTTAAAAATAATTTGTCTAATTTGAAAAATTAATTAATAGACTATTTTATGAAATCAGTATTTTTTTAGTCAACGAAATCAATAGATAAGTAGGTTGAACTAGTAAAAATGTGAGCTGAAATATCAGCCGCATATAAATATTTCTATCTATTTCTATCTGTATTACTACTCTATTACTAATAAGTTATGGTGGACCCATTTTTACCAAATTTCTGGAATTAACCTTCTTAATGATAACTTTTTAAATAACTTAATTGAATAGAATACAAATATATAATTATTTTTCTAACGAATAATAATTAATATAAAATCAAATGAAATTTACATTAATTAAATAAATTCTAACATTGTATAACTCACATATATATGTTCATTCGATAGATTTTCTTTCTCCTACACCCTTTTAGTCACCTTATTTAACATAGAGTTATATGATCCACGTACAAACTTAGTCACAAGCTTACTCATGTAATGTGGTTACATGGTTTTTGCAAGACTCCCATAAAAATTATCTTGTATAAAGATAATTTATTTACGTGTAATGTTGTTCATATCCTAAATTCATCCCGCCACATTTTTCATGTTACGGTAGTTCAAGATTTGTCACATTCAGTGCAAAGTTCTTAATGTGCTCAAGTCGTTAGCTGCCACCTTAGGATAAAAATATATTGGGGAAGAATTTATATATGGGTTTTCGTAGTATGTTTTTCAAAGGGTATTCTTTTTTAAATAGCAGTCTAATTCAAAAATATATATATATAATATGGGGAATAAGCATCATTTAATTCACTTATTTTATAAAAGAAATTTGAGCATGTGAAACATGCGTGCATCTCCGTTTTATATTTATCTTTTTTTACACTTCTTTTAAAATGTAAAAAAAAAAACCCTTAGCTGCCACCTCAGGGGGAAGGAATATAGTGAATTTGGGGGATAAACAGCATTTTCATTTATTTATACATCCGGGATTCTCCTTTTTTGAACAGGTACATGGGTGCATCTTCGTTAGCAAAAAATAATCTTTAAAGTTTTGTATTTTGAAAATGAAAAAAATAAAATAAAATAAAATCTTATTTCGTTGTTTAATTACTTAATTATAATACTATTATTGTAAGACATTGTTCAACCATTTAATTCCATCTAAAGTCGTATATATATATGTGCATCCGTTTAGGGTATTTAAAATGGGATCTTTATCTTATACCAAAAAATATTACGATTAAATGTCTAGCTTGTTTTCTATAAAGTTTTCAAAAGAAACGTATACATCAATATTTTCCCTCTTAATTAATTTTCTGTTATTCTTCTACAAATGAATTTTTATATAAAATAGAGATAATAAATATTTTTAGAGTTACTTTGAGTGCAATTTTGCTAAAAGAAATTGGGAGTATGTTGGCAAAGGGATTAAAATACCAGCCACACGTCTAAGAGCAAATGTCTATTAGTCACTTTGTTAATGACGATTTCTCTGTAGTTTTTACACGTCGATTCTCTGTAGTTCTTACACGTTGTTAACGGCGATTTCTCTCTTACAAAAAAAAATACATTTAAGAGAAAGACTAATTACATGACACGTGAATTAGTGAATTAGCTCAAACTTTAACTTTGAATCGCGACCACCATGTCCGATCGAGGTGATATAACCCTAACCCGATGAGCCTACATAACTTGGCTCTCTGACCTCGTCCAAACTCTATCTGTACGCAAGCTTATAATAAGTTGGGCTTGGTTCAGGATTGTAGATTTTGGTTAGACAATGTTGAATAAATGTGGCCCACCTATATATATATTAACCTGATCTCTTTGATAGGTTTAAGTTTTAGTTCAATTATAACTCTTACTATTTACTAGTATTCCATTCAAAAGCATCTTCTTAATTACATGGTGTAAGCAACCAATTGGTAAATTGAATGGCTCAAATGATCGGAGTTTGGGCAGTTATTATTTTTTATGAAATTAGTATATATCTTTATCTAATATTATAATGAGGCTCTGCTTGCATAGGAGCTGTGTATGAAGTTGCGTGACTGTTGTCACTTCTTTTTTTTTTTGATCTTTTTTAAAAATACCTTATATACTTGATTTACACTTACCATTGGGGTCACATGAAGTGGATCCAAAGGCTGAGTTTTTTTTTTTTATGATGATCTCCTCAACGTGTAGATCACATCAGCCTATATATAATCACCAGTGGACCCTCCCAATACATATTTTATTCTTGTATTTCACTTACACGTATTTGTGCGTTCATGTAGAGATAATCCAAAGTCTAATTTTTTGTGTCGATGATCTATCCATCGTCTGGATCAACATTAGTACACGTATCGTTCCCAAGTGTTCCACCTAATACCCAAAATAATATGCCGAATAATTTACCAACTTACAAGGGACAACAATAACTTTGTCACGTGTGTAATGCATTTAGATATCCCAACTGTAATTTTATTTCTTTAAATAATAACGCGACATAAAATTTGTCAATTTACTACGCGCGTGTGACAGAGCAAAACTCATTGTTAGAAGAAAGCTAACCCACACGCGTTGCGCGCGTGTGGGGGGCTAGTAGGGCTACACACGGTTCGGTTTGGTTAGGTTTTTTGTCAAACCCATAGCCAAACCATTAATTAATTTAGGAAGACCAAAATCATACCAAACCATGATGGTTTTTTTTTTTTGAACCAAAACCACACCATCAGTTTTTTGGATTTTTTGGGTTTTTCGGTTTTTTTCTAAATTTCAGATTTTTTAGGGGTTTTCGGTTTTTTTAACGGACAAATCATTCAAAACTAAAGTTTAACTATATTAAAAAAATTAACATATGGCATTAATCAAGTGATCATTTAAACTTAAACTAAAACATGACATAATTAGAGCACTTGCATTATAAAAAATTTAAAGTTCGTTCAAACTTAAAAAATAAAAAACTGATAATAACTAAATATTTATTTAAATTTAAAACATGAAACAAAAAATGTCCAAGTGTTCAACCATCTAAATAATTATTAATTCTCTCTCTTTTTTATGAAAATTATTAAATTTAATATGAGAAGATCATCCTTACCAAAAATCATATCAATCAAAAATAATTATAAGGTAATTTATAGGCTATCCATTTTAATTATTACTTTTAAATTAAATTTTGATAGGGTTAAAAATTTTGGTACGATATGATTAGGGACGAAGTCATAAATTTTTTTAAGGAGAAAACCACAATGCACAACAAATTTCTTTAGTGTGCTTAAAAGCTTGTGGGGTACGTGTTAAGAAATGAGTTGGTCAAATTCTAATTTTACAAAAAACTAAGGCACAATATACTAAAATCTTAATAATTGGTGGGGCACTCAATTTCCTCATAGGTATTAGATGTTGGAGTTTAAATTTTTTTTGGTGGGGCACACTCCCCAACAACGTGCAAGATAGCTCGTCCCCGAATATGATTTATTTTATTTTTTTTTTAAGATACATGGTGAAGTCTGTGAAGAGTTCATCTTCATATCTTAGATATCTCTATATGGATCCCAACATATTTTCCATAGCAACATAGTGGCAATTTTAATCATGGTATGTCCACAATTGAATTTTTTCACAATAAAAATAATAATTATATAAAATAATAAATATATTATAAATAAATTAATAAATATGTATAAATTTGAGAACACACATCACACATATGTATTGCCTCATATAGGATACAAATTGACATAGATACATTGACTTATGAAATTGTGATTATATTAAGAGCCAGGCTCCTTAATTCATATTTTCATAAGTTAGCATGCATATTTATACATAATAATGCATGTGTATACTATATAGGTATATGTGCGGATTTTTTTCTGGTTTTTTTGGTTTAGTCTTTCGGTTCGGTGTTTTTGGTACGGTTTCGGTTTTTTTAGTTTTTTGAAAACATGAAACCAAAACCAGACCATGAATATCGATTTTTGTGGTTTTGTGGTTTTTCGATTTTTCGGATTTTGAGTTTTTTGGTTTTACGGTTTGTCGGTATTTTTTTCGGTTCGAACCAGTTCGGACCGGATTTAAAACCGCACCATGTGCAGCCCTAAGGGCTAGTATTATTAATTATCAATCTCATAAACCCTAATTAATAATAGAATCTAGTGCATAATTGAGAACCAATATGGTATTGAGACGTGTGATAGGGCAGAAGCCACGTATGGTCAACTCAAGATATAAAAATCAACATTAAAACAAAGCCATAAACATATGTCACCATAAATTTGTAAAGCAGAAAAGATGGGCCCCCCACCTTCACAAAAGGTTAAGTATAAGATAGATAAGAATAAAAATGAGTGGGTGGGCCCCACTTCAGGAGCATAAAATAAATAATTGAGAGAAGAGAAGAGGTTGGTTTTAATTTGTCAACTCTTTACTTAAATACTTTGGAGAAATTAAGAGGTGTGTACACCCCTTGCCGTGTTTAGTCCAAATGAGGTGGCTGGCTAACTGGCACCTTCAGCCGTCAGTTAGAGTATTAGCTTAGTCGATTGGACTGATAGATCATTCTCACAAAAAAATTCAGTTTCTTCTAAATTTTTTAACTCATAAAAAATTGATTAAAAAATTAATTGCTAATATGATTTCATAATCGGCTTTTAATGTGGATAGAAATTTTAAATTCTATCATCACAAAAAATTAGCCTTTCAATCATATTTATGTGAACCCTACAAAACAAAAGCATCAAGGGGACATGGAGAAGATAAAGGATCAGAATTCAAAAATTGATGCCAAAAAGTATTTTTGAGTGATATACCATTGGGTTTAAGTCTTGTAACCTACACCGTAGTATATAGATAACGCTCCTCCTCCGTAAACTTGCACTCCCAAATTACGTTTCGATGCTTCTACTCTGAAAATAATTTACAACTAAGAATATTTTTTAATTATTCAATTTAGCGTTTACGCTTTCGCTCCATTCTATGCTCCGATTACTTAAAGGTTAAGCTGTTTAAGTTGAAGATTTAAGCTAAGTTTTGAACCAAGCCAAGCCATTAGTCAGCCGGATCAAGCGTAATTCCAAACAGTCATAAATCACATTAAAAAGCCCAAGAGACACCAAAGAGGAATCTAATACTCTACTAACACGTACCGTCAAATATAACGTCATTTGACTCCATCACATAACCCTCAGATGCTGCCACCTCCGTTATGTGGGGCCCACACTCAAGAACAGTTCCGTTTTTTTAATCGGTAGTGCTAGGGCTACCGAAATCCCTACCGAATTTGCTACAGCAGGCACATTTCACGGTGAGATTCATAACACTTTAGGATGGGATGCGAAATACGAGGAGATGCAAATCAATTTGACCGTTGGATGCTTGAGTGGTAGCAAATTCTGTAGGAATTTGCTGTAACTCAAGCATTACCGTTTTTTAATTCTCTCGTATATGTACACCTCTTTATATCTCATCTCGACCCCCACCACCACTACTACTAAAAAAAAAAAAAACTTTGCTCTCTCCAAGTTGATCAACTTCTACTTCAATTTCTTCGCTCTCTAAAACTCTCTCTTTCTCTCTCTAAAATTCTTTCTCCATATTTCTGATTTGTGTTTGAAGCCTTTCTCTGTCATCCACAAATGGTACCAACAAAGCGTAACCGCAGATTCTTCAAGTTTAGATGTCCAATTTCTCTGAATATTATTCCCAGCTGCCAGTACTCTAATTAATCTCTTCGATCAATTATACTTTCCCACTTATACCCCTTAATTTCACAAATACATAGATTCTTGTTTCTTCTTCTTTTCTTTTGCAAATATTCCCTACAAAGCAAAATATTTCCCCTGAAAACATTTTCCTGCAAAATATTTCCCCTGAAAACATTTTCCTTCCTCCCCGTACAACTTCCCTACTTCATTCTCTCTTTTATTTATATATCCAATCAAATGTTTGCTAAGGACTACGACTTCTCACGTGCGGTTGTAGAAATGGCTTGGATCATGCTTAGGATCGATTACTCAAGGCTCTTCTGGCTCTTATTCGGCGTTTTTTCTTACGAAAATCACGAAGGGAAACCTCGGATCTAGTACATAATAATTACTAAGTAAATAAAGGGAGAATAATTATCGATCAATCTCCTTCCTCTTTTTCATCTTTTGGTGATTTTGCAAGTTTTTTCAGTGTTAAAATGCTTGATCAAATGGACATGTACAAAGCGCGGTTAGGTGACTACGTCGAAGAAGTAAAATCGGAGTATGGGTACATTGAAACCGATCCATCCGATCGATATGGACGTGTAAGTCTTCTAATTAACCCTAGCTATAGCTCGATCTCGATCAATTTTTGTTCATGTTTTATATATATGTTTTCCAATAAATTTATATATTTTGATGGATTATTCAACTGAATTTTTGCAGATAATTGCATGCATGTTTGTATGTGTTTTGATGAATTTTATGTTCTAGTCGTTTTAGTTTTTCCTATTTATCATATATAATTTGATGAATATTTCACTTCTCCACAATCACCCCACTTTCGAACAAATTTCGAAAAAACTAATTAATGTGTAAATTACCAAATATGATTTTTGTGTTTAATTAATCATACTAAATATAATCACACGTGTAGAATACATGTACATGCATCTGACAAATGATACACCTAAATAGCTTTGTTGAAGCATTCAGAGATGACCAACCTGAGAAATCTAATAATAATGAAAGAACCAAACAATTTACATATCGTAGACGATAAATAAAACTAATACAAGTTTATTTAATTAGTGAAGGATCTATGAAGATAATAATATTAATAATTTCAAATAACATATAACTTGGTTTTTGGTTTGTTAAGGAATTCATATTTAATTTAGATTAATTAACTTGACTTCTTTCGAATTGTCTCTTCGTCTACATGTGTGAGTACTTGTGTGTGTATTTATAAATACAATAGAGGGTCTCAAAATATTTAATTTGAATTCTTTCTATACATCATTTTTTACCATTTTTTTTTTCTTTCAAGTTCTCTCTTTTTTTTTTGAAAAAAAGAAAAAAGAAAAAAGCAGAAGGTTAAACTAAGAAATGAGATAACCAAAATTGAAGAAATAAATTTTAATTTAAAAAGTTTCAATTTTTAAAGAGTTTCAGGAGAGCATCTACAATGATACATGCCTTTTGGGAAAAGGGTAATCAGCAAGGCAAGTGAAGATATTTTTTCTTTAAAAGAAAATTTAATAATTTAAATAATGAAAAAGAAAGTGTGGATACCACTACCTTGCTCAATTAATCTAGACCCCTTCACCAACTAAGTACTAATCATTAATATTAAATATCGACCAAAAAAAAATAATCATTAATATTAAATGCGTAAAAAAAAGAAAGAAAAAAATACATTTTAATTTGTTGAATTAGTCTAGTTTTTAATTTTATTTTATTTTTATAGGATATTTGAATTAGTCTAGTTGTTTCTATAAAATAAAAATTAGAGATCAGATCATAATAGGCTATTGCAAGGCCTATGTGTTTAGATCATCATCAGATACATGCACTAATTAATCACTTGCATGTTTGGAAAATTCAGAGTTTTTTTTTCCCTTGCCTCTGTAGCTGATTAATTAAATTTTGCCAACTTAAAAAAGTTGTAATTACGCCATCTAACCAAAAAAGAGATGACAAAATGATCCATCCATGTGTAGGAGAGACAAAGTAGAAACTCATGATAGGTTGAAATTAGAACATAATATGATTCCGTTTTGATTTTTTATGAGGATGATTTTTATGGTGGAAAGAAAAACATATACTCATCAAAGATTACACTTCAAGGAAAAAGGCAAAAAAAAAAAAAAAAA
>MVGT01000182.1:53871-68886 GCA_002174775.1 Macleaya cordata
AAATCCAAATCCAAAATCATTAACCATTTGATTGAAGTTTGCTAATTATGTACATTATTTTGTATTGAATATAATGTATAGGTATCGGCAGAGGTACAGGCAAGTAGAAATCAGAGCGGTGAAGAACTGGGCTCGTCAAATCCTACATGGGCTTGTTTATCTTCATGGTCATGATCCTCCTGTGATTCATAGAGACCTCAAATGTGATAACATCTTCGTCAATGGCCATCTCGGACAAGTCAAAATTGGTGATCTAGGGTTTGCTGCCATCCTCCGCGATTCCTGCCAAGCTCATAGTGTCATAGGTAATTCTCTCTCTCTCTCTCTCTCTCTCTCTCTCTCTCTCTCTCTCTCTCTCTCTCTCTCTCTCTCTCTCTCTCTCTCTCTCTCTCTCTCTCTCTCTCTCTCTCTCTCTCTCTCTCTCTTATCTAGGCCTTCAGTTCCCAAATTTGGAGAAAATTGAGATGAATCGGTTTACTGGCACCTCCGAAATTTGCATTTATTGTTGTTGGCAGACTCAATCTTATAGTGGTCAAACGAGGTTGACCATTGTAGAAACTCTCCAAAATCCAAAAACCCACTCTGACTCTCTCTAATAATTATAGAGTCAAACTAAATTGACCATATCCAACCCAACGGAGCCTGCCAATAATATTTCAGTGGGTGGCTTTAAAGTTTCCCATTTGGGATTTGCTGTATTTGAATGACCAAGGGAGCGCGAAGCTTAGGGCGTTGGATTGGATTTAAACACAGGGTCTTGGTTAAGGCCCAGCTTGACCAAACCCTGGTTCAGATCAAACCCAGCCCGCCCAGCCCATTACTACTGTAAGACAGGCTTTTCCTATATAGCTACTACTAATAATTAACTTTTTTGTACATGAATACGTTAATATAGGCACGCCGGAGTTCATGGCACCAGAGCTATACGAAGAAGAATACGACGAGCTGGTTGATATCTACTCTTTCGGCATGTGTGTATTAGAGATGCTTACTTCCGAGTACCCCTACAGCGAGTGCTCAAATCCGGCCCAAATTTACAAGAAGGTCACATCGGTATGCCTCGGAGACCTATGTCCTAATTTATTTTTATTTTTTTTTTTGAAGAAGTGAACTTGTTTTATGAGATTGATAATTCAGTGCTAAAGAAAATTGAACCAGGTCTAAAATATCAACAACAGCAAACACTACGGATTAGCTGGCCCATGTTTGATGTCCTAAATTACCATGGCTAATATAATAAACGGAATCTGACCCAATTTGCTCTTTCACATTGTAGGGGAAGTTACCTGACGCATTTTACCGGATTCATGACGAAGAAGCCCGGAGGTTTGTTGGAAAATGTTTAGAAACTGCTTCAAAGAGATTACCAGCTAAGGAGCTCTTGCTTGACCCCTTTCTTGCATCCGACGAAGCGGAACTGTTTCCTATTCCCAAGCCCAAGATCAGAACTCAAAAGCCAATTGCTAATGATATCGGGTTGGATAAATCAGGATACGTACCACCAGTCGATCCTACTTGGAGTACTGACATAAAAATTACAGGGAAAATGAACCAGGAAGATGATACCATCTACCTTAAAGTGCAGATTGCTGATAAATATGGTAAGTTTTTAACAATCATTTTACGATTTAATTTAAGAATTGTTTTCAAGTGGTGGTTTTATAAGCAAATCAGCCCAACCCCATTGAGTTTTGTGCTAATTGTTGCACTCTGCTATTTTGATATATGGGCTTGGGCCCACCATTGGGTGTGTTAATAAGAGCGGTTTTATAGCCGCCCTCCAAAATTTTATTAGCAGGCTCAGGTTGTAAGCACCCCTCAAATTAACGGTTGTTGTTGGCAGGCCCCAATCTCATTACCACCCACACCCCGCCCCTAAATGAAGTTGACCATTGGAAAAACCCACTGGAGACTCTTCTTTTCTAAAGGTTTAGAGAGGAAGAAAAGAAAAAGAAAAAAAGATAGTTTGACCAAATTTGGGACTGTCATTAGTAATTTTGAAGTCAAGCTAAATTCACTAAGTCCAACCCAACAGGCCTGCCAATAACATTTCTGAGGTGCCTTCAAATTTCCCCTGTTATAAAACCCCTTGTTTATAAAGACTGAAATGTTTGTTATTTTTTGGTACAGGTAGTACAAGAAACATATATTTTCCCTTTGACATCGTCAATGACACTCCGATTGATGTCGCAACCGAGATGGTGAAGGAGCTTGAAATCAACGATCGGGAGCCATTTGAGATTGCGGAGGTAATCGATAAGGAGATTTCAGCTTTGGTTCCAGAGTGGAAGGACAGGGACCCGCAACAGAACCAAACTGATCACCAAAGCTTTAATTATCTAGAAGTTGATGATGATGATGATGACGAAAATGGTGGGCACCACCATCCATTTTACTCTTTTTCCTCGTGTTCTTCCTCTCAAGCCTCCCTCTCTGGCCTACTCCCTCCAAGTGGGACCCACTTTACTCACGGAGGCTACAATCACGACATGAGTGACGGCTGTGATTGGCTTCAAGGTACATTTTAGTTGTCTGACCATTGATCTGACGGTGTAGATTGTCTCTTTCTCTCTCTAACTTGTGCTACAACATTATATGTTGATGTAGATGACGATGATGCAAGCTCACAGAGCTCTCTTCATTCTGGCAAGTACTCCAACATGAACTATCAATCAGTTGGCAGCGAACACGACTGTGATCTGATGAGGCCCAGAGAACATCATACTCCTCAAATCTTAAAGACACCAAAATGTACCACTCGATTCTGCCCTGAAACTACCGGTACTCACCACAAGCAACAATTGGCGGGGAACTTTGATCATCATCATGAGACTGCTGCAGCAGCTTCGACATCCAAAGACGTCAGGAGGACCGTACGCCAAAACAGTAACCGGACGTTAACAAGGAATCAATCACTAGTGGACGTACGTAGCCAGTTGTTACACCGGTCACTGGTGGAGGAGGTGAACAAGAGGAGGTTGTTCAAGACAGTTGGAGCCGTTGAGAACATTGGATATCAAACACCATTTGACCAATCTGCCGGTAAGGCACCTTCGCCTTCACCACCACCGACAGGTGTCGGTTGGTCTGTTAAGGGTATTACTGGTCCAAGATGGGGTAAGACTAAGCAAGGATTCAAATGGTGATGATAATGCATGATGATGATGATGATGATGATGATGATGATGATGAGAGTGGTACGTACGTAATGAGTTCAAAGTGTAGGCACCATACGTATATGTACGTTTTGAGGTTTGTAGCAATATATATGTGTATATATTTGGTACTAGCCGTTCTGTATCTGCTTGATCAGTAATGTGAGGAACTTAAGTGCTACTCTTTATATTCTGATTGAAAAAACAAAAAAACTACTCTTTATATATATATGGTTATAATTTAAAATAATTAGAGACTACTTAATTATTTTAGCTAATAATGGAATGGAGATCTCCATAGCAACACCAAAGTTAATTATATATTAGCTTCTCACTAGCTTAATTAATTAGCCCAAAAAAAATTAAAAAATAAAAAGTAATGCTAGACGAACATAATGGCCGTCAATAGGTCTCCATTAGCGCTATAACCAGGCATGCAGATGCCAAGCATGCATTAATTAGTTCCTACTCACTAGAAATCGTACCTTTAATTAGTTTCTGTCTTTGTAGGTATTAAGTAAAACAAAATTATGTACGTCAAACTGCTTAATTTACCAGCTTCAAGGAATCGATTCATGGAGGACCCACCATGAAAAGTGCTTGGATTCAACCAGCCAAGAGACCTCTAAATTTGATGCCTCGGATCAAAAGAGTACATCACATCTAGAGGTGGCAAAATATGAATTGCCCCGCTAATACTATTCTAATTCGATCCGTTAGTTAAACAAGTTCAAGTTTGAGTTGAGCATATTATGACTCGTTACTTGTTAACCCCGTTAGAATTAGGGTCGACTTTGGCCCATTTTCATATTTTTATATAGAAAAATGTCAAATTAATAATCTTGATCCGCTAACTCGTCAAGAGTCAACCCTAACCTTGACTAGTTGCCAGGTCCAGCCCACGTCGCATTAACCTTGGACTGGTAAGTTGATTACTGGGTCTTATTTGGGCCGATATAGGTTTCTGTTCTTGTACCTCTGACTCTGAGCCCATCTTATTAAACTTGGCTGAAATTAAGTAGTCCAAATGGGTTTTTGGTGCATTAGCTTTGAATTAAAAATTGGGTTGACCCAACTTGCCCATTAGGCCAGACAACTCTTGTGGGGGTTGGTCAAGCAGTTTTTGCACTCCAGTGGAGTCTCTTAACATGTTAAAATAGATCTCTTTTCACTGGAATAGGGATCCTTAGTGGAGAACCGAACGGATGAGCACCATGCACCAAGGGACTTCTGTTGATAATGGTTTTAGTTACTAGGTCATATTTATTGGAGTAGTGCTAGAACGTACGCATATTTTGGGGGAAGAGAATCCCTCCCTGAGATGGACGGTTGTCCATGCCTTAAAGTTCGGGTAAGGCGGAACTCGAGGATGTGATTCAAATCACGAGGAGATAATGGCCTTACGATGAGTTTGGGGGAAGAAAATCCCCCCAAAATGTGCATACTCTTTAGCATTTTCCTATTTATTGGGGACCTCCTGACAATATTTGTATCTTCCAAGGTTAGGAAAGTCCGTTCCTTGCAGCGTGTATTTGGACCAAACCCACTATCCGATATTTGACACACGTGGTAGTAAAGAATGGATGGGCTGCCACACGGATAAAACGTTTAGCAATCGGAATCGTGGTATAAGGTAATGTTCTCCTTGTACAAATATTGTGTAAGAAATACTAGAATGAAAATGTGACAAAATTCTTATATCCTGTAATAAGACATAAGTAGATCAAATAGTTTAAATACGGTAATTTTTCAATAAAGATGGGTTAGGATGTAGAATTCATATTTTCCAAGGGAAACATGAGTCCTTGGAAACATGAATCCTAGAAACATGAATCCTTTGGTTTATTTAGCAACCATAAAAGAATCCAGGGATTCATGAATCTTTGAAAACTTGAATCCTTTGGTTGGTTTGGCTACCATTTAAAATCTAAGGAAAATCTTTATTTTATTATTTTAATTTTGTAGGGTGTAATCTGCATTGAGTTGGATAAATACTTAGTGAATCCTTAGTTTAGAATTCCAGTAAATTCTAAGGAGGGGGGTAGGACTCTTAAACTGAGATTTGTTGAAGAACATGTTTTCCTCGGAAACAAGTTTCTAGGAATTCTTGGTAGCCAAATAGACTATGGAAACATGAATCCATAATCCCCACTGAATCTCTACTTTAGAATCTCCTTTCCAAACAAACGATAAGAAAATTTTGAGGGAAAAAAACTACTGAAAAATGGTTAAAAAATAATCTATTCAGTGGATAGGGAGAGGTAAAAGTTCTAATTCGTCGGAAATTACTTTTCACTAAAATCATGTTTAGATGATCAGAATGGAATCACTCGGGTTTAATGAGCCATGTTCGACCTACATGGTTGCTAGCTCCGTAACCCTATTAGGTCAATTCCACAAAGTCATCTTTGTTTAACTTAAAAAATATATATATATAAAAAAAATAAAAATAAACCATAAATTAAGATGTTCTAACATTGGAAGAGCTGTAAATTTGAATGTTCTGTTCTAACAAAGTTAACAGCAAAAAACCGTTGGATGATTTAGTGATATTAGTTTGATGTACTGGTAGGTCAGGTATCATCATCATATACATTTGAAGATCTGTCATTTTTTCTTTTTTCATATAATTTCAATGTGAACATAACAAATTATACAAATGAAGATTTTAAACAAGAAGACGTGCGTACTACGCCTACGGCCTACCTGTGCATCATCATTGGGACCCGCGATCAACTAAACCAAAAAAGCAGCTCTTATTATAACAACTAATCAAACCAGTTCTCATCATTTCTTAACCAACGCGTCAATGGCTATCCTACGCACCCAAAGTCGTTTATTCTCCCGAACGCCGCCTCCATCACCCATCGCCACCGCCAAAGGATTAAAATCCGCTGCCGTAAACGACCAAATCCTCTCCGAATACTTAGAAAAAACGCTTCATATACCTGATTTGACCCTGCCGGAATCTTATTTCTCGGCTAATGATCATCGTCGGATTCCGGTGGAGATTGATTTTTCTTCACTTAAATCGAGAGACGACGATTCGATTCGTCAGCTCTTGGAATCGGTGACTGAGTTAGGTGTGTTTCGATTAATCGGTCATGGAATTTCGGCTGACGAGTTACAGTCGACGATCGCAGAGGCTGAATTGGTGTTTCGGATTTCGAAGGAGAAAAAGAAACGGAATCTAAGCATTAATATCGGCTCAAAAAACGTTAGTAGAGATGAATTCTTTTGGTCTCGATCGGGGAAAGAAACGTCTGTAACGCTACGTGATGAAATCGGATCCGAAAAGTATCAGATACTAAGGTAGGTCCGAAACGTTTTTGAATTTTAAGTTTTTATAGTTCATATCGGTTTAAATTTCGACTAAAAAGACCGACTTAACTGCCCGATCCTGGTATGTGATGTGAGATTTAATATATCTTGTATCGGCCGATATTTTAGAAAATTATGGAGGTTTAGGGGTGTTTGTTTGCAAGAATAACTTCCAAAACAGGACCCGGATTTGTTATCTCCCGCGCTTATCATTGAATTTTAAGATTTTTTTTAGTGATGAGTTCTGAATCAGATAATTAAAACAATCTAAAATAAGAAAAAACAAAAAAACAAAATCTTTTTCAATGTTTTCAGTAAATTCCAAAACAGTTTAATATTGCTTTGTTTCTGCGAAAACTCACAGTGCATCATATATTTGTAGGTGATTGATCAGGGCATGTAAGAGTAAATATTTGGTGAGATTTGCAATATAGGCTTACAACTAATTACTCTACCTCCACGACTTTTGGTTGAATTGTTCGTGGATAACCCAGAACCGACAATATAAATTTTATAAAATGATATGTCGGTAACTTAGAACCGCCAAACTAAGTGATGTTGGCCATATATAACCGACAAGCTATTTTGAATTATCAGACCGACAATACAAATTTGAGTTGTGTAGAAAATATCAGGGGCCCTAAAAATACTACACATATATTTAATTTAGTAGAAAACATGAGTAACCCTTTTTTGTTTTTTGGATTTCAGTCGAAAAATGGATGATATATATGATAAACTCGAAGCCGTCGCAGAGAGTGTGGGTCAGATTCTATTCGAGTACATTACAGAACCAGTAGAAAAAAGGAACCAAGAGAGAGAATCGGTTCTCTTCTACTACAGATACAGCAGTAGTAGTAGTAGTACTGAACATGATCAGTCTGGTCACGAAGAGAATAATATTGTAATGAGCTCCTCATCCTCAGCGTCTGATCATCATGGTGCTTTAAGTCTCTACATTTATGTTGGGGATCAGAAGTTTCATATCAATACAGGGAAAGGTTTGTTGTCTTGCAAAACTTGCTCTGGCACCATTGTTGTCACCGTCAGGAAGCAGCTTGAGGTAATTTGAAATCAATTATCTATATATTATTCTCTCTGTTTAGTAATTTGATTTTAGTACTCTTTCAACTCCAATCTGATTTTTAGGGCTGCAAACTAGACAGGGTTCAACATGACAATGTTCTTTTTTTTTTTTTTCAAAATTTCTAGCATTATTGGCATATAAAAATTACATACAACGGAATCAGCAACGAAATACCCGAGAATTGTTCAACCTTTGTGAGTACCAAACAGGAACCAACAAGAACCAGAACCTAATTACTATATTGGCTCGGGTGACGGGTAGTTCATTAATAACCGAATTGGAACCAACCCATTGACACCCTATAAATATTTTTGGTTCCACGTACATTGTTACTTGCATTACATTGTCAATTCATCCATAGCTTACTTACAGTATATATCTGTCACTAATTAACGATCAGAAGTTCTTGCTGAATACAGGAATGGAGCCAGGGCAAATTCAAATGTGTAACCGGAGAGCCGATTGTGGCTCAAAGTATCCATGTAAACCCATCTTACGCCATCGAATTCATGTTTTCACCACCTTCATCAACTCTATATTATAATTCTAACAGAAAGATAAAGTCCATTTCCATATTTGATCAGATTTTGATAGCAATCATCATCGCTTTTCTATACACTTTCTTCACATATATTTCATCTATACTCAAAGGAGAATAAGTTCCGTCTAAGAAATTACGTTATCAACCGCAAGCTCTACGGTGTGTGATTATGCATAGAAATTACAGTATGCCATAATACAAAAACTTGATTGTTTTGAATTTGTATAGTTTTTTACAGAAAAAAGAGAGAGAGAGAGAGAAAGAAAAAAAAGTTATACATTTGTTCTTTTGTTAGATTGGAATTTGGAACCCATATGATATACTGTACAGGTTTGGTTTGGTTTGGTTTGGTTTGGTCTCCATAGTTTTGATCAATTTGTTTGTGTTTGGGAAATGGGTGATATTTGAATTATCATTTTGTTGATAAATATTAATACAAAAGATTGTTTTTGCAGCTTGATATTGATGATTTTTTGTAATAATTTCTTGACTGTTATATATTGATAGGTGTTTGGTATTAAGAATATACGATCCAAATCGAGGATAAGAAATGGGAATCCATGAACAGTTCTGTATTTTTCTTCTTGACTTCCAAGGATGAGCATGTCAACAATGATTTTTATATCTATGAGTTAGGATCCTCTAACCTCCTCATAAAAAATTACTCTATTCTAAAGTTTCTAACTCCTTTAAAAAAAGGTTTAAAATTACGATAGAAATGAAAGGCCTACAAGTCACCTAAATTTTTTTAAATAATTAGAAGTTTTACAATGATATAATTTTTTTTGTAAGAATAATTTGCATGGTGAATAAATCATCTTTACAGAAAATTAGTTATTGGATCATGTTTATATAGGTCCTACAAAAATCTAGTAAAATCATTATGGCCCTGCTTGGTACACCATGAATTTTCGCAAATTCTTGTAACTGCTAATTAAATTTCTATAAATTAAAAAAAAATAAATAAAAAATTTTACATTGTTTATTTTGTAAGCATATTGCAAATCCCCCAAATATTTATTATTAGATGTCCTCATCAATCATCTACAAACACATGATAAATAGTGAATTTTCGCATTTGCGAATATTCACGCTATATAAATATAAGTGTGTATTTGGATCTGCCGCTTTATCTATTGAGATTTGAGAACAACATTGTTCTGATTTCTAATGGCAGGAGGGTGTAAACCTTTTAAATGTACCTCATCCAATGCAAATTAGCATCCAAAAGACGTTTTAGGGGTTTGCCTCTAAATATATTCTTTTGGATGAATCTCTTAACACAGTTTAGCTTTCTAAGCCCGTTACATTTGGGTCAACCTTGCTCTTAACATTCAAGGTAGGGTCACCAGGCCCTGAAGCATTTCAGTGAGCCAACTAAATTGTGAATTATAAGTGGGCTGTACATTTTAACCCAGTGGTTGGGTTTTGGTCCCCACTTTAAAAGCACGAGTTCTTTTATGTTGGGTTTGTACTCAAGAAATGCATTAAAAGACTGACACGTCATTTTTTTTCTCTATTAATTCTTACACCCTATTTATACTGTTAAATGGTCCTACATGTAGCTTATTCAAATGACCCAGATGTTTATCAACATGATGAGAAGATTTTTGAGGCATGAATCATCGCAACAAGAGCCCACATGTAGGTATAAACTAAGTGTAAAAACAAAATGGATAAAAGTGAAACATATCAAAAATTTAAGGTGGATGGAAATAACCAATTCATTTGCCCTCTGGTGTTTGTGAATGCAATGACGGATGGCTTAAACAATCTAATTTCAAGCATCGATAAAATAGTAAAGATGAAAGTCAAGACGCAAAATCTATATGAATGCTCAAGGCAATTTAGGCTTTTGAGAAATTTTATTAGCACACTCAAAAATATTTTAGCGGACCCGTTTAATTGGACTTGGTAAAACACTTTTGACTGCAATATTGGCAGGCCAGAAAGTGGTGAAACCCCTATTTTCCTTAAACACCTCCTCCAATCAAACTTATGGCCAGAACATAGATTGCACCCAATATAGAATACATAAACTTGTATATGTAGGTCATCCCTTCGAAAATGTAGGAAAATAAGAAAAGTGCTACTAATTAGCGGAGAAAGCTCCTTTAACATGCAGAGAGAGATGAAAAAGAGAAATCGTCAATCTACAAACACTGGAAGATCAATCGATGATAGAAAGTACTCGTATGCTCTTAGATTATGCACGCTCTCCAACATTTTTTAATGTATTCACTGCAAGAGAATTTGAACTCAAATCTTTACCATTAACAATAACAAACTTTTCTAGCTAATTAAACTAACTAGCACTTGCTTACTCTTTTTTCACTTGTAAATAATATCAATTACACAGTATGACTGAAGTGCACCATGCACTCAAAGCAGGTCATATTTCATGGAGACATCATAAGTTTTCTAACACTCTTAACTCAGAAGCTTGGTAAACTCTTCTTTTGTTGGAAAATATGGGTTTCCTACATCTTTTACTTCTTTTTTTCTCTCTAAAATTTTCAAACACCTGTGGACCAAAACACACCATACATATAGTTTTAAAGAAATTTTGAAATGGTCATGTTAATTAGACCAACCTATGTAAATACCAACAAAATATAAAGTCTGCCAAAAACAAAAATTGAGTTTCTTGGAGGCACTCATGACGGGACCAGCATTTTGGATCCTAAGCTTTGGCCCCTAGCTTTTACTCTTTGTGAAATTTCAACTTTTTTTAAATGTGACCTTGAGGACTGAGGTGGGGTTAGGTGTGTAAATTGTGTTGTTGTACAAACATCGGGGACTGGTAAAGAAAAAGAGAGGAAAAAGTAAAGATATGGATCAATAATTGGCATGATGCAAAAATCAAGATCATCTCAGCCTGGTGGCCAGGACCTATCAAATTGAGGTGCCCTTATATATCTAATATGTGTTGTCTTGTATGGAGTTTATGAGGTCTTTCTCTCTCTAGATCTCTTACTTGTCTTTTTCTCCTCTAGACCCATTCTCTCCACTTTGTCTTCACATCGATCCTTTCTCTTTCTTCTATTTTTTTTTTAATTTTTTTTCTTTATTGTCAATTAAATTTTTTTCCTTAGTGACAAAAAAGAAGAAAAAAAATATGCATTTTGATAATCTAAATAAAAACCAAAAGATTTAATTAGTTTGGATTTTTGTTGATACAAACTCTGCATTTATAAATTAAATGAAAATACATCTTTTACTGTTTAATTTTTTATTTTATTTTTTTCATGATGGAAGTCCAATTTTGGGCAAATTTAATACAATAAAGCTTTTTGGCCCTCCCATCTTACAAAACAAATGCCAGAAAGCTTATGTGGCAGGGTAGGACCCACCACTTTTCCCCTCCCAAAAGTGTTTTGAGGGGGTTTCTAACTTATGTGGCAGTGGGACCCACCATGCCACGTAAGCATCTGGTATTTGTTTTGTAAGATGGGAGGGCCAAACAGCAGCACTGTAATACATAGGAGAAGGAGGTTTTTGGCTACTCGACTCTAGAAAGAGGCAGAAAATCACTTTGATAGGATAGGGATCTAGTACAGCCAATTTCTTGTGGTGAAAGAGTGGAAAATAGAGACAAATTTGAAAGGTCAAATCCTGGTGATATGATATTATGGTCAACAAATTTTAACTCTTTGGACTACAAATCCTCTCATTCAAGATTTCTCACTTGGACTTTGCCAAAACAAGTAAAAAAAATAATTCCAAACCCTTTACTTGGAAACAACTGATAGATAAAAATAAAATAAAGTTCATTAAAAATGCTTTGCCTTTTGTTAGAATGTCCGATGTGTACCTAACAAATTTTTAGGCAAAAAAAAAAAAATTAATCCTAAGGGTTGGAAAATGATCATCTTTCCATATAGATCATACCCATATAAAATTATCTTGTTTCAAAATTTATAATCTCATCAAAACTTAGTTTAAAACAAATATTATTTGTGGACGACTCATATCATTCTAACCAAAAGTCAATCTTTTGAATCATTGCAACATGAACACCATAGCATATTGAGTACACATTGGGCTTTTAATATTGTGCAATGTAAAATCTCTATTTCTTGGTTTCCGTTTCGTTTACGTGGTACGTTGTGATCCATTTGTTTTAGATGTCAAAAACTTCCATGTACATTTCTGTTCTTTTCCCTTCTCAAACTCCTTCAGTCCTTCCTATCTTTTTTTATTTTCAATTTTCTCCTATTCAATGAAACTGCATATTTAAGAATTTGTAATAAAAGAGAGAGTTTTGTTTCTTTTGTAGAGCAACCTATTAACATATACGGACGGTGCTATTTGAACATCAGTTTACTTTGAAACATCAAATCTGTGGGGTTTATTTGGATACGATCCAACAGCTAATTTTTAGTAAGGTTGTTCTACTCGCCATGTAGATCTTGTTCACAAAAAATTATCCTTTTTTAAAATTTCTAACACCATTAAAGGTTGATGGAAAATTGATTGAAAAGCGAAAGTGAGAAAAATAGTCAATTTTTTTATGGATTTAGAAGTTTTAGAATGGACTGATTTTTGTAAGAATAATCTATAGTGAAGAGAACATATTCACAAAAATATAAGCTCTTGAATTGTATCCAAGTGGCCCTACAGACGTGGTTGTCCCAAAATAAACACCTTTTTAGTGTTCAAATAGCGGAGTCCTAACATAAAGATTGTACATGTGCCAAACAGCTTAAAGACCCAAATTAAAAAATATTGTCCCGTGCCTTATGTTAGACTGTTCAATGTGTGCCAAACAATTTTTGGGCCTAAAAAATGATCCAAAGGTATGAGGAGAATCTCCTATTGAGCATCTCCATGTAAAATAACTCTGTTCTAAAAGTTGTAATCTCATAAAAATTAATTTAATGACCAACAACATAAGTGAACAAACTTTAAAAGGGATATAAATAATAGAATGATTTGATTTTTGATTAAGATGATCTTTGTGGCGAGTAGGTCATCCTCACTGAAATTCAACCTTTAGATCATCTCTATGTGAGACCAACAACATATTGAACACATATTACTGAAAGTCTAAATTCGCCCTACGGTTAATGAATTTAACTGTAAGTCAATGTGACTATAGTTAAGGATCACANAACTCTAACTCAAGTTACATTGACCATCTTGAGTTTACCTTTGACACGAAATTCGACAAATATGACATGAGTGAACTCATGGACCTAACAATTACCACAAAGCATTTCTCCTCATTTATTTACATGCATCTATTGGTCTAAAATCTATTAGAAATGATATTTGGACTGATAGCTTTACAAAAGTTGTGTCCGACCCTTACGTGGCTGGGTGGGACTCACCACTTTTCTACTCCTAAAAGTATTTTGAAGGAGTTTTTAATTTACATGACAATGAGACAGACCAAGCCACATAAGCATCGGACACAGCTTTTGTAACTTGGTCTGTCTAAACAGCACTACCGAAAATCTATATCTCTTGGTTTCCCTTTGGTTACGTGGTACATTGTGATCCATTTTTCTTAGGTGTCAAGAATTTCCATCTACATTTCTTCTCCGTTTCTAACTCCCATTTTTCTTTTTCCTTTATCTAAAATAGAATGCCACGTAAACATTGAACTCTCAATTAAATTTTGGTAAGGTATAGAATTCTACGTGCACTCTATTTTTTTTTTTTATCTTTGCTGGGTTTACACAAAAAACACACGCGCTAGAGGGACATTTATTATTACAAATCTTTCAATAAAGGCATGTAGTTCTATATTTTTAACTTATAAACTCTACTTTAACCACTTGTTTGGTGTGAGTCCAAATTCTCTGGCCCCAATATCCTTTGTCCCTTTGCTGATTTTTAATTGTGGGGCCTACATATAAACAATCTAATAGCTGAAATTTTGTAAAAATATTCTCCTCACCCTATAGATCATTCTTACAAAAAATTAGTCAGTTCTAAAACTTTTAACTCAATAAAAAGTTGATTGAAAAATCAACCGTTCATTACTTAAAATAAAAATAATTTTTAACTGCTAATTTTACAATCAACTTTTGATAAGGTTACAAGTTTTAGAATAGGCTAATTTTTTGTGAGAATGATCTATAAGGTGAGAAGAATATTTTAACAAAATCTCAGTCATTAGATCATTTCTATGTGAGCCCCATAGTGAAAAATCAGCAAGAGGAAAGGGAAGAACATAGGATATTGAGGCCAGAGGATTTGGACTCTATATATATATATATAGACACCCTAATTTTGCCCACCTTCATTTATGGAATACTTTGAGATTCTCATTAATCACCCACAAAAATAACCCTAAATGGAGTTCAAAATCAAGCCAAAAATAGCCCAAAACCAAAGCTCAAAACCTTGCTCAAAACCAGCTTAAAACCACACCCAAATTAAGCTCAAAAATGGCTCAAAGTCATCAAAAAAACAAAGCCCAAAAAAATAGCTCAAAACAGGCCCAAATGGCCCATTTGAGCTATTTAACCCATATTTTCTCCACCTCCTCACTATTCTAACTACCTTTCACTTCTTATCCTCACCTTCTACTTTCTCAAATAATGAGACCTACCCACCATAAAAATGAAAGATATCTTCTTCCCCCCCCTACCCATGGAGGAGAGGGAGAAGAAGAAAAAAAGGGGAAGAGAGAAAAAGGAGAGGAAAGAGAAGAATACTTGAAGAGAAAATTCTTGAGGGGAGAAGCCAATCTTGATAGAAGAATTTTGGAGAGAAAGCAATTCATCAACAAAGGAGATGAAACCTTTGAAGACTTGAAGAACAAAGAAGAGACTAAGACTTAGAAGATTTCTTTTCTTTTCTTTTAGAATAGAGTTGTAATTCCTCTCTCAAAATTCTACTCATTTTAGTAACAACACCCTTATAAAATTTAAGAGTGGTGTGTTCTTTTGGATTAGGAA
>MVGT01000182.1:78911-92251 GCA_002174775.1 Macleaya cordata
TTTTTTTTCCTTTTCTTAGGCTACTACACAGATTTAAGTTTTACCTTTCGCATCTGTGCGAGCTGATAGAAGGATTTTTCTTGACACACTCAATGGCATCTCTACTATGAAGTCTATTATAATGAGATTCAACTGACAAGTTTCGAAATCTTCTACTCACCTTATTCTTAAAACTTTTTACAAGTTCCACTTCTATTTATCTTATTACACTTCGCTTGCACTTCTTTGTGGAATTCGTGTTAAGATGATTCACGGATAATTCTTTTTAGGAGGATGATCTTTTTATTGTGTAGATTAAAATCAATCATTAAATTATCTCCATTCATGTGAGCCCCACAAAGAGAAAGTATAATATTAAAAGAGAAAAAAATGTGTATTACATTTCTAATACGTGCATTTCTTAGATACAAATCCAAATCTACCGCTGATAGAATTCAACCATCAAAAGTGGGAAAACCAATGTAAAGAACAATTACAACACACGTACCACGTAGGTTATCATTCCAAAACAGATAAATACTGATCCGTGCGGGTTAATTTGGCACCGTACTAGGGCTTAGGAGATAGATGGATAACAGGTTTTAAAGTTGTGCTAAAATCGAGTAGATATTGCCTTAACCCAGTCCAAAGAAGGTGGACCTATGCCCTGCTTGGTATGCAGGAAAAATTTGCAGAATGCAAAATACCACAGTTGTGGTAGTTTGTATGGACAAACAAGGCCATAGGTATTCTAACTAGCACAGGAATACCATGCCAAGCAGTTATTTTATCAATTTGACCGAGAATAACTGCAGATGCGAATTTTTCATGCATACCAGAATCTGTCAATGCATCAGCTTTAACTATACGAAATCTCTCAATGCCAGAATCTATATCCAGAATTGGGTAATGAACATTGTAAGTTCTTATTGTAGTACCTGCGTGTAGAGGCATTTTAAAGGCACCCTCGAAATGTTATTTGTAGGCCTGTTGGGTTGGACTTGGTCAATTTAATTTGACTCAACAATTACTAGTGGCAGTTTTAGTCAAAACTCTTCCTCCTACTCATTTTCAACCTTTAGAAAAGTCAAGTGAGTTTTC
The DNA here is from genome assembly GCA_002174775.1 of Macleaya cordata. Taxonomy (NCBI): domain Eukaryota; kingdom Viridiplantae; phylum Streptophyta; class Magnoliopsida; order Ranunculales; family Papaveraceae; genus Macleaya; species Macleaya cordata. The sequence continues at coordinate 79,992 of MVGT01000182.1, forward strand.
AAGTTTTAGAGGGTTTCTCCACTGGTCAACCTCATCGGGCCAAGTGGGCGTGCTTATAAGATTGGTGCCTGCCAAATTCGGGGTACCCTACAACAGAGCCTGCCAATAAAATTTTGGAAGGCGCCCATAAAACGACTCATAGGAGTATGGATGAGTGTGTGCTGCGACTTGGGCGGGATGGATCAGGTTCGGATTGGAAGGGAATGTAGACCAAGCTGATCAACAGAGCCTATATGTGAATTTGGCTTGGATCCCTCTATACTAACTCAAACCCAGTCTCGAGCTTGAATTTAAGTTGGGTCATATTTTATGAACCCTACCCACGACAAGGTTGACCTCAAGGGACATGGGTGGTCGAGTCTGCCCAAATTTCACCCTGGGGTATAGTGACGGGCATTAGTAATTGACCGACGACTCAACTTATTTTCCAATCATAGTCTAAACCTTAGTAACTGAAACCTTGGTATAGGGGTAACGCTCCCGCTTCGGAACCTCGCGCTCCCGCTCCGAACTATGCTCAGACGCTCCCGCTCCAAAGGTATTTTAGAACTACGAACATTTTTTAATCGGTCGCTCCGACGCTCCCGCTCCCACTTTCGATCCCGCTCCAACCCGGGCTCTGGTTACTTAGGTCTAAACTGATATTTGTACACTTTTGGTGAGAAACGGAAGACCCTTTGCTTTGTAGACTGAAATTAAAAAGTAACACCAATGATTTCCCAATTTTACTTCTATTTTTCTTTCTTTTTCCTCATCATATCATAAACCTATCCATAAAAATGGGTTACAACATGAATCCTATTTCACCATTCAACTCTTATCAATAATTAAAAAACAAATCAAACCCTTGATCGCATTCGTTTCATACTAAACGAATCTGCATTTCCCCTCCAACGATGGCAAAAATTTCATCAACCCTGGAAAAAGACACAGCAGAATCAGAATTACAAAAAAAAAAAAGAGCTTCAGTAAGATTTTAATTAACATGGTAATATTTTCTGAAACTTTGTTATCATCATCCACCTTAATGTATCGATATTCACCTCCTCTAGCCAAGTCGTCAGATATACCTGCAACTCAAATGTTTAGAGGTCCATTGACATTTTAAATGTGTAACATGTTACATGAGTATAAATCTTACTTAGTAAACCTTGAACAATCGACATGATTTTACTTAAACAAGAACTTTACAATGTAGTACAACCCTACTTCGAGTCCAGTTCCATGATTGTAGAAAAATTCAAAATCTGCTTATACATATTCAAATTTTCAAAATAAGTGAATGGAAAATTTCCACCTGCTAGTGACTTAAAAACTTTTATTGACTAATATTGCTCTAATAAGAAACAACCACAGAAAAACGAGATAAATGAGGTTAAAAGATTTTTGTCCCTTCCCTTTCCTTCACAAACATTCACCACAATTTACTTCCAATTCAGGGGGACATACCTCCAAAGCTTTCTGGTCTGGTTGAATGTTAGCTCGTTTGGTGATCTGATCATCAGATTTCCAACCATTTATTCTTGGAGGAACTGGCTCAAAAGTGTGTTCAGAATGCAGGTTGCATGCAGTCAAATCATCAAATTCTCCAGGATATAGCTCATCTGACCAACTTAATGTATCAGTTTGTTGTGGAGATTCTTCACAACTAATGGATAGTAACTCAAGCAAAAGCATCCGCTACCCATTGACATGAAATACCCAAGAAAGATAAGGAACCATAATGTTCTTAAGAAGAGAAAGGGGAAGATCACAGATCGTAGAGACATACTAGTCGAAAGATGATCTGGACAAGTCAAAAGAAAGGAGGGGAAAAAAAAACTAGAGGTAGAGCAGTAAGTACCAAGTACAGTGTGGTAAACAGTTACCTTAAGAATTAGCTCTAAGCCAAACATCTGAACAAGCTCTTTAGCCAAGTTCTCCGGAATGGTTCAAAACCTCAAATATCAAAATCCCCACCATAGGCAATGAATAAACTTAAACTGGTGATACTAATCATTTTGCAACAGGACACTTAGGAAAGTGAAAGAACAGATAAATTGAGCGCATCCTTAAATTTATCAAAGAAAACCAGAAATGCAGAAATCCTGTCAGTTTTGTAGTATATCTGATATAGAAGATTAAATCTTCTGATCATTTATGTCTGCACACTAAAAGTAAACGTATACAGTGTATCAATGGAAATGGACACCCTCAAAATGTCAATGGAGATGTACTGATTGAGTTTGTTTGTGTGAGTGTGCATGATAGAATGGTGTGGAGAAGAAAAAAAATTCAGGATTGGAAATCAGATAAGAGAGATCAACTTTCTCAGTGGCCCCTAATGTTATTTAATGCATTCTAAGATATGCCAGGATATGAAGCATACCAAAATATGGGATTGACCAGAACTTGAAAACTGGAATGCCTCCGCCATCACCATTGTCGTTATTTTCCTCCGAGTGACTAGAAAATTGTAAAAGCGGACTACTTGTTGGTCCTTTGACAAAAGATCGCATGGAGCTAGAAACATTGGCCATGTGAGAAACAACAACAACCTGTAGTTAAAAATCGACGAGTAACAACACAGTAATTAGATTTTGCACTAGCTCAACAGCACTGGACATGCATCCACGAACATACGCAGTAAAATATAATAACTCAGATAAGTTTTTTCAGGAAAAATAAATTAAACAGAAAATCATCAATTAAGTTGATCCTTGACAATCATTTGATCAGGTTCTTTTATCAACTCGGATGTCTGCAACATTCTATGTTGTTGAGCGTACCAAATGTTTCCTTTAGGTAATAAGCAATAATTTTACGTAGGCAATGCTTAGGAAGTTATTGTGTGCAATAAGCTTTTCATACTATCATGCTATTAATTGACCATGGGTGTATTACTTTTAAGGGGTTGTGCCTGACAATCACGCATCTTCATATCGTATCATCAGGAATCTTTATCTAAGAACACACATTAATCTCATATGTGTACCCCATTCACACTCTGCAATTCCTTCACTCTATCAAACCTAAAATTCAAACACACTTTCAAATCCAACAGAATGAGTTACAGTTCCAGTTTTGGACATATAACACGTACCATATCTTCATATGATGATAAGAGCCTGCTTTGGTGAAGCTTCTGAGACAAGAATCAGATAGTAAGCATAGTTAGAGAAATTTGCATTAAAACTGAAGGTGTATAGCAATAACAAAAAGAAGACCTACAGTGTCTATCCATATTTGACTGCACTCACAACATTTGTTCACCATGAACATTAAAAGACATACTTTACCAATACATCAAAATAAAGAGAAACCAAGACTCATATAGAAATAGAACTAGCTCAATAAATGGTAAACTGTAAAACCATATATAGGGAAAAAAAGTTAAAGACATCTAAAAAAGCATAATTTCTCGTTAGCAAGTACCCTGATACATGCAGCACCTTAGCTGATGGAGTAATAGATGTACATACAAAAGTGATAACGATAACATATTACGTACCATATACATAGCATAATAAATGGTTAAGAACATAGAGTTAACGAGCACTTGGCCCAATAAAGAGCTCGTTACTATCCAAGATTCCAAGGAAATGATTTTTGTGGACTATCCAATTAATGGATGTTTTAGAATGTTGATCTAAAATGTAGAACCCATCAGGTGTAGTCTTAATCAACATGCATGCCTCTCATGAACAGTACAATTTCAAGTGATGCAAAATCCTTATCTTAAATATATATGCATGGGTGATCACCTAATTTAGCAAGTACGACAAAATATAGAACCAAGTCAACTTTTTTCAGTTCTGTTAGATGGTTTTTTCGAACTAAAAGGTGGTGACAATTTCATCTAAATTCCAAAAAAAGATCATTGTACTCTCAAATACTAAAAATGTGCCGATATGATAAAGGAAAGGAGAAGCTACTAGCATAGAAGTATAACCCAAGGTTAAAGGAACTGCACCTAACCAATTAATCCAAAATCTGAAGCAATAGCATTAAATAAAAAAAATGTCTACCAGTAAATTACCTGCTGCTGAGTCAATTTCTTGCAAGCTTTCTCTCGAATATTGGGCATATCGCTCAAGACACCCAAATTCATCGCAGGAATGTATCTGGTTCAACATCTCCCAAGATAAAACCCTAATTCCAAGAGAGAAGAATATCCCAGATACACAAAAGCGAAGAAGAACAAACATAAATGGCAAGAATACCTCTCAGAAAGATGAGCATTAACGAGAGACATCGCATGAGATCTTCCACTTGATGATGCCGAGTGCCATTGCTGTTTGAGAGGCACCAATTTCGACCATTGATTTCTGAGGTTTCGCTGGGCTGCAGGTCTCCAAAGCCGTATTACAGAAGGAGAGGGAGAGCTAGGTTTGGGGTTTGGAGTTTGAAGCTTTGGTTCTGTTACATCAGAAGACGATTCTGATGGGAGGAAAGGTGAAGCTAGGGTTTGCATTGTTAGAGACGTCTCTGTTTGATCTCTTCTTCAGCTAAAACTAGTTATTGTATCTCTGACTGATACACTTCATTACCTTTAAGGCCTGTTTGGCTGCACTAAATCCACTTCCTAGAAAAGGCTGTCCTTGACCTTGCAAGAGCAAACCTTTATCTAGGTTAGTCTGAGTGTCTGACAATAAATATAACCGATTCCTTTTCAAGTACTGGGATTGCCAGAATATGATCAATGAATCCATCACATGGCAAAGCCTGCACCCACTACACAGTATCTACCTAATCACCAGAGCACTTGTATGTCTGCCTGCAACTATGATAATTTCATCTCAGGTTAAACATAATAGGTGGAATGCAGGCATCTATTTACTGGGAAAAAAAAAAAAAACCAACAACAAAAACAACTTTTGGCAAGGCTGAATGCAAATGGCATCTGAATTCTGAAAAGAAAAGCGAAAAGCAAAAAAGACCAATACCCAAACGAAAGCATTGGAACTGTTTGTTACTACAAAAAAAACACATGGTAATCGATCATCTTGATCTGGCTAAAAAGGGGGATTTCTGAAGATCCAAGTCCACGCACAAAGAACTGGCCAAAATTGGGCCAGATAAAAGATATTTTTATTAAGAAAGCAAGGGGGAAAACTAGAATGTTCTCTTCAAGTCCACTGTAATATGGAAATTGTTAGGATTTTCACCCGCTGTATGTTTAGGATTCACCACAAACAATGACAAGCAAATACTAACACGAAAATAATAAAGAAAAGAGATAGAAACACACCACAAACGATTTACGTGGTTCACCACTCTTTGGCTATGTCCACGGCAAACAACAACTTCTTTCACTAAGATCAAAGGGATTACAAAGCAAGCCACACACTCAACTACTCTCACAAGCTTCTCTCTAGCTTGCTTCTCAAACTTCTCTCTCTACAATATTGCTTCTCTCTACAATATTGCTTATCTCTACAATATTCCTCTCACACTCTTCTCTCTATCCTCAGACTCACAACCCTTTCAAGAGATCTCACACTCTCAATGTTGTTTTTCTGAATGCTTTAGGCTAATGCCCTACTCCTATATGTATAGCCTCCAATAGGTATCCCAATCCTAGAAGGAAAAGGGAATCCTAACTAAATATGAAAAGGAAACCCACCTAAAATAGAAGTTCCCTCAAATACAAAAGAAATGAAGTTTCTAAAACTTTGATTGATTTTTCCAAAACTTCAAAAATAAATGGGCTTAGCATCAATGCAAGAGAAAGCACATCAAAACCATTTATAAATGTGCAGTAAAAAGTTTCTACTTCAATTTCATCATGATTGACTAAAATTGTTTATTGTGGTCGATATATGATTATGTATATAATAACTCAAAAGAGAATGCCTCCTCATAGAGATGTCTTATGTACTGTTCAAAAAAGAAGAGGTGAGGGAAAAAGGAGATAAAATGGAAGCAATGAATGTAAAAATCCAAGATGAATCGCCGAATAAATCTCAGCTAACAGTATATCAATTAAGCAGTACAAAAAGAACGGCAACTTAGCAGAAACAAAACCTCTGATACCATCCAAACAACAAGCAACAAATCGCCTAGTCTGGCATGAACTGGTCTAGGACTGAGCTGGGTTCTGTAATATTTCAGTGCATACAAAAAAAACACCGAAATCAACCACATAACAAGAAAATAAGAAAGAGCTCAAGTTTGACCACGTAGAGTAGTCTGCCATGAATTGGTCTAGGACTGAGTTAAGTCCTGAAAAGTGAAAACTTGTCCTTTCCAAACAGGCCGTTATATCAACTATTCTAGGGAGTAGAAGTCCTAACAGAATGCCCTTTATCATAAACAAATAAATAAAACTTGTTTTTAGGTCTCTTGAACCCCCAATAGGAACAACTTTCATACTTCGTTGACAGAAGAAACATGTTTCAAATGAATAGCATATTCAACCCTACAGTCAGACAATATCATGGGCAAACAACCACACCTCGTTCTAGGGTTTCTTTACTTCTATAATCAGGTTTTTATTGACGAAATGGGTAAACCCTGAAGCATACTAGTTTTGAATGTTGTTTGTGTAACTACTTATCATGGGTTTAGTCTAGATATTCTCTCTTTCATCACCAGTCCTTTTTTGTTTTTTTATTGGTTTTAATCCATATATTTTTGTGTCGGGAAATGTAACTCGGTTCAGGATGCAGGCTTGATTGTCTTCTATCTTAAAAAAAATCAATAGAAAACATGGTCCTCGCCAACTAATATGGCTCCTCGCCTACATATGTGGCTCCTCGCCTATTTATATGGCTCTTTGCCTACTTATAACAGTCACCACACATGCACAACCCATACATAGATGCCATGTGAAAACATGTTCTTTCATGATAAGAAAACCAAACCACGGTGTTTAATAACATTCATATGAAACTCTATTCTCATTCATCATGCTACTTTCCATGATACTTTTCAAATTACAACATAAATATCAGTTTTAAAGCACGCATGATTTTCACGAGAACTCTAGGATAGAGAAACCACCTACCTCATGTACCGCAAGTAATAACTCACACATGTATAACTCCTTACCGCGTTGTTCGCCTCCAATTAGTGCACTAGTCTTAGTACACACTTTCAAACTGCAAATAACATGTTTACTTCATCTTCAGAAGGGGTTTTGTGATTTTAGTCCCTATTTTTATAACCCTTATGTTTTTAATCCCTTGGATTAAAAACATTTGTGAATTTAGTCCTTAGTTTTTAAAAAGACAATACTAACCTTTAAAAACATTTTATTCCAAATATATCCCATATCTAAAAATCATTAACGGTCGACTTCATCACTCCGGCGACCGGCGACCGGCGACCTCCACTCCGGCGACCGGCAACCTCCTCTCCGGCGACCGACTCTCCGGCGGCCGGCCGACCTCCGACCGACGACCTTTTCTCCGGCGACCGGCGGCTGTGAACTCCTCACCGGCAGTCCAAATCTGAAATTTTTCAAAAGTGCAAGTTCAGACTTGCAGTTCAAGTTCAGACTTGCAGGTGCAAGTTCAGACTTGCACTTTTTTTCCAGTTTAAAAAAAAAAAGGTAACAAGGGTATCTTAGGCATTTTTTAAAACTTAGTTTACACATTTTTTAAATTTTTAGGGACTAAAATCATAACACTATAATTTTTTAAGGACTAAAATCATAAAGTTTTAAAAAATAAGGATTAAAATTATAAAAGTATTTTAGTGAGGGATTAAAATCATTGGTCCCCTAAAAAATAAGGACTTTTTTTACATTTTCCCTCTTCTTCAGAACTCCATTCTATACATATAACTTATTCCTAGAGGGAAAGCAATTTAAACTCAATACAGGGGTTTGTAACTTATTCCCACATCTAAATAGTTTGAATTTCATCTTAACCAACAAATTCACTATAATCCAATTTAGGATTCTTAAAACCCATCTAAATCTAGCAAAAATAAGGTGCACAGGTCATATCTGTTGCTAAGAATAGGTCTTAGAAACTAAAACCCCAACTCTATCATTTTTCAGCAAGAGGTGAACTTAATTTCCCCAAATCCAAGCATTACAAATCTGAACTTGTTACAGTTATCATGACATTGAGGGTTTAGGAATGCTATTCAATTAATTACAGCCAAAAGGGATACTAATTCCTCAAAATTTCAGTTTGTTCTAACTGTTTTACTTAACGACACAACAACTTGGAAATTCAACCTAGTTTGGGGTTACCAATCTTACCTCCAGGTCGTCAATTCCTAGCTAGGATGAAGGAACTTTATCTTTCTTTCCCACCATAAAACCCCAACAAAAACAGAGAAGAGGATGTGGTTTCGACTGCTCACAGTCGGCCCTATCTTCCCCTCCCCCTCCTCTTCTTCTTCTTCTTCTACCGTCTCTCTTACTCTATTCTCTGTTTTCCTCTTCGTCTTCGTCTTCTTCTATCGTCTCTCTCACTCACTACCGTTTTCTCTTCAAAGAGAACTCCATTAAAAAAGGAATAGAAACGAGTATGCTAACGTGGCTACCAAGAAGGAATAGAAGTTGCAACCACCGACAAAAGAAAGGTTATGTTGATATATTTTGTTTAAGAGTGCTGCTTTTTGGCCCGAACCTGTTACAAAACAAATGTCAGATGCTCATGTGGCATGGTGGGTCCTCCTGCCACATAAGTTGGAAAACCCTCATAACACTTCTGGAAGGGAAAAAGTGGTAAGTCTCACATTGCCACATAAGCATCTGGCACCGATTTTGTAAAATAATCGGGCCAAAAAACTTTATTGTTTGTTTAAAATATATATTTCTCGCCAACTAATTGACTATCTGATAATAGATAATTAGATCTCCTTGGCGAATGATTCTCCCATTGAAACAACATTTTCTTTGAAATTTAAGAAAATAAATGGTTTTCTGTAGCAAAATCATCATTACGATTATCATGAAATGATCACATGGCTGATTTTTGTGCCCTCGTCACGTAGATCAAAATCAGCTCTATGATCATTTATGAGTAATCGACGGGTAGATGAAAATAGAAAATAATAATAAGTAGAGTGTTAAGAGCAAGTACTCTGGATACCTCAAATAATTACAATCAGTCAAATTAGAGGTTTGGATAAGTACCAAGGGCACCTCAAACAACTAAATCCCTCTCCCTTGTCCTAAATTTAAGGCTGGGCAATGAACTGGAGGGATCGACAGAGATTCTACTAGACAATAGAGTCTCTATAGTGGGGCAAAGGGAGTGTCGTTAAGCAGAAACCCGTTCCACAAGTCTCTACTGCATATAAAATGACGAGTATGGCATTTTTGTTTTTGGGTGCTGTTAAAGGAGTTCCTCAAAATGTTTGGGGGGTGGACAAGTTAAATGGGCTTTTAATCCACAATCCTTCATCCAAATTTTTACTCATTTTTACTAGGGGGATGGTGTGGGTGCAAACTAACCTAACATCTACTTTCTCTCTTCACCCTACTAAAATTAAATAGTACACCCCACTCCTACCAACATCACCATCATCTTCATCTTCACCACTCCTCCACCGCCGGCCACCTCCACCGTCGTTTGTTTAAATAAATACAAGGAAGAAGTTGTCGTCGTTCTCTTCTGTAATTTCCTCTATTACTGTTCTTCCTCACACTTTCCCTCTTTTAACTTGCCAAAGCAGAGTAAGATTCATCTTAATACTTCAAACCATAGTCGCAACTTAAAATAAAAATCTTTCAATTAATTCTGAAAAATTATTGTGCGTGCAAGAAAAATGAGATTTCAAGCATGAAAGATTAGAGAAAATTAGAGATTTCAGATAAACCCCCATGATTTAGATGGGTTAGGGTTTTGGGACTCCATGAAATCAGTCCTTGAACTCTCAACTAATTTTAAACGGCTGGTTTGCAGCAACAAAATCCCTATTTACAGTACAAAGTATGGTGTGTTGTTAGAGTTTGAGCACTCCATGAATAAAACTGACAAACCCCCTACCGCCGACAAGTTCAGCCGCCGGCCACTTCAACCACTGATCCCTTCTTCTTTCTCCACCACGTGACCAAATCACAGCTACCTTTAGCCAGCCCCTGAAAAGATAAGAACAAAATCCAGATCTGAAAAAAGTTTCAGATCTGGAATGAACGGTGAGAGAGAGACTAGAAAGAGGGTGGAGAGAAAGAGAGGGAGAGAGAGAAAGAGAGGGAGAGACCGTGAGAGAGAGTGGGGGAGAGAGAAATAGGAAGGAGAAAGACCGTGAGAAAGAGGGGGGAGAAGAAAGAGGGAGGAGAGAGAAAAAGAGAGGGAGAGACCATGAGAGAGAGTGGGGTAGAGAGAAAGAGGAAGGAGAAAGACCGTGAGAAAGAGGGGGGAGAAGAAAGAAGAAAAAGAAAAAGAAAGAAGAAGAAGAAAGTAGTTGCCGGAAGTGGTGGTGGTGATCGGCGGTGGAGTGGTGACCAGAGGTGAGATGGTTGGTGTATTCTTTGTTGGTGTTTTTTTTAGGGTTAGGGTGTCTTTAAGGATTTGGATGTTTTTTAGGATTGGGTTGAAAAATATCAACCCATTTTTAGATGACCATCCCCTAAGTAAAATTAAATCTACCCCCCCAAACCAACTTAAACAATCTAGTCCACCCCCCAATCTTGTCCATCCCCCTAATTTTTGAGGAACTCCTTTAACAGCACCCTTGTTTTTTAGCTTAATCAAAATTTTGTTACCACACGACATTGACTATGTCGCATAGGTGTGGCCATGGTGCTTGCCGCCCCTTATTCCCCCAATCCCACACTTTGAGGCTTCCCATGGTACTTAATTGCCTTAAGATTTTTAATATGAAAATCTGATGTTGACATGTTGTGCATGGATTTGTGTTTAAACGTAGTACGTACCCTTCATTTCTATTTCAATTTTGAAATAAAAGTAGCTATTTTAGCATGCCAGACTAATGCTCTTGGCCTAGGTAGCACGGACACGGACGCCGGACACAAACACGACACGAACACGACGACACGCCAATTCTTAAAAAAAATAGGACATGGACACGATAAAAATATATATATAATTATATATTTTTATTTCTTAACAACTAACAAATGACATAATAAAAAGAAATTTTGTTGTAGAGTTTGTGTATCAATACTGATACTAAGTTGCTACAACATAAAAAATCACAAGAATGATATCTTTAGTTGTACTACAATGCTTCAAATTTGATGTTCAAAATGAATTAATAAGCGAAATTAAGTCATGTGATGTGTCCGGGCGTGTCCGTCGCGTGTCCAAGTCATATGTCACATGGGACACACATGTACCATGTCGGGCACGTGCCCAACGCATGTCTGTGTCTGACACGTATCAGACACGAACACTCAACTCAACTCAAATTGAAGGCTTCCTAGCTCGTGGCCATACCAACGAGCACAAGCTTGTGAAGCTCGTTGGACCCTCCATGAGCATAAATTTGGGACCTGATTTATAACGCTCTTCGCTGCAACTACGAACATTAGTTACAATGACCCTCTCTGCAATTTTTTTTATTTTTTTTACATCCAGGGAATTCGGGCCTTTTAGAGCACCCGTCTAATCTTTGCGGTGCGGGCAGACCTCTCAATCGACACACAATCTGGGTGAAATTTTATTGTGGGAGTGGCCATCAGAAAGAATTGAATCTTCAGTTTTAACGAAAAATTTGAGAAAATAAAAGTATAGAATTTACCTCTGAATCATGTGGTTGAGCACTTTTAAGTGGATTTGAGAACCCGATATCCTCACCAAACAAGTTTTTGGACGAGATCTCCAACTGTAATGGGTTTACCTCGAACCCATGGAAATCACCTCCAAATATTGTTGTTTATGGTGGGGAGTTCTGTCTCACCCTCTCCCACTTTCACTCTCTTCTATTATTTTAGGAAGGAGAGGAAAATATTAAAAAAATGAGTTTTACTTAAAAAAAAAAAAAACATTTCCAATCAAAATTAGAGTCAACTTTAGTTGACTAAAAAAGTGAGGTCACAACCGATCAAAAGAACAATGCTACGTTTACTGCTTCGATGACTGCAAGTTTGACTGCAACACACGTGGCGCTGATGTGGTGCCTCAATTTTGTGCACCACATCAGGGTTACGTGGCAGTAATTTTTTTTTCTTTTTGCCTTTTGTTTTGAACCGAGTTTCTCTAGGGTTACTTTCAGATCTGCCGAACTTCCAAAGAGAGAGAGGGAGAACCGAGGTAGAAGAAGACCTCTGTGACTGCCTGAACGTAGCCGGCCGGAAGAAGACCCGAAATCAACCTTTACTCAGGTATGCACTACTCTCTCTCTCTCTCTCT